>JALIZH010030756.1:0-19000 GCA_030522465.1 Rhipicephalus appendiculatus | reverse complement strand
CCCACAAAGTTAATATACAGAACACACCCTCAACTGGTGCTCTCTTGGCAGGCACTGATAACACGAAATCGGCAGTTTTTAGGTCTAGAGTGCTTGAACTCTTCCAAAAACACCCTCTTTCGAAACAAGCAAGATTAGCGCAAGAATTTTCGGCATCACGTTGCGAGAGATGATGATCAATAACCCAATGTCCTGGTGCGTTGACAGCACAGAGTTAATCTAAAGCTAACCATCGCTAGCATTACAGCACCAAAAGCGCCTTCGCAGCAAAGCTGTCAATTTGAAATCACGGTTTACATATACAAAAAAAGAGGGGGGGAGGGGCAGAGAAGGGCGCTGAGCAGCCATCGACGCGCTTTAGCGAAGCAATATTTGTTCGCGGCAATACCCAGTACATCTATCTGAATTTGCTGCAGAGCTTTAGCTTAAATTTTGTGAGGTGTCCGCGCGTGCATGTACGTTCACGATCGTTCCCCGATCGGAAATGAATTTTCAGAGCTGGACTGGCTCTATACCGCATCTAGCGCAAGTGAACAATCAAACAAGTCGATACATATAGAAAGTGCACCGCGTGACACTCATAAAAAACATAGTTGCTTCGTAACGCGTATCTTATGACCTCACCTGCTGTAGTGGGCGAGCGGTGTCGAGTACGAATATCCACTGGTGAAGAAAGCATCACACCTTCACGTGTGAGAAAACATACGCCGAACACGATAACGAACGACAACGATAATTAACATTAATGCGTGTAACACAAGAAACTAGCGAAAGAACAATTTCAATCGCGCAAACGCTCGGCAAGTAAACAAACCGCCATTGCAACGATGTCGATGTTGATCGAGCTTTCCTCAGTAGATAAGATTGAAAACTCAGTGCGCCGTAGCCAGGAAACGTACAAATAACGCTATAATAATAATAATAATATTAATAATAATAATAATAATAATAATAATAATAATAATAATAATAATAATAATAATAATAATAATAATAATCTACGAATTTGTAAAGAAACTTTTCTAAATCTATTCTGTCTCCGCTGCGATGCGTCTCGCTCCTCGTCCCCGTGCCTTGAAATGAAACTGCATTGCGTTACCGTAACGAATGTAGTGCAGAAACCGCGTGTACAAGTTCATGTATTGTCAACACAGAAATGCACAATCAGGTCAAGGTTCGGCAAGGAGGTTTTATTAAAATGCTGTTGATTGTCAGCGCAATGCCTTCACTCTGAAAGAACATAAAGCTTTGGCCAGGCTTCTGAATGAATATTTAACAGTTCGGGCACACATTTTGGTTCCTCCATTGATTTGAGAAATCTACAATGTTGTTTAACAGCTGTCCAATCAGTAACACAATATCTGAAATGAGAAATCATAAGTGAGAAATTAGCAGGTCAGCACATCCAACAATCAAACACTATGCAATGCAGCACTGTATCAGATAGAGCAGATGAGTAACAAATTTTATATTCAGTGGAAACCTGTCCAGTGCCAACATCAATGTATGGTACTTATACTTGCTGAGGCAGTGGTCATCACTGGCAAGAATCATTAGAATTTCTGGGGGTTTGCGTGCCAATACCACGGTATGATGAGACACGCCGCAGTGGAGGGATCCGGAAATTTTGACCATCTGGTGTTCTTTAACGTGCAGTGACATCGCACATACACAGGCCTCTACCATTTCGCCTCCATAGAAATGTGACCGCCGCAGCCGGGATCGACCCATAACTTTGGGCTCAGCAGCCGAGCACGATAAGCACCGAACCACCGCGGCGGACACATATTTGCCAAGGTTATGTAAAATAAAAGCTTTATTTCTGATGCACTTATAATAGAGGACTTCATATTGCTTAACATATGTTCCACATTAATTAATACCAATAATTAACCAACAAATTTACATGTGTGCAAACGAGACTGAATCTATTAGGGAATTGGAGGCTTGATGAGATAAAACGGTGGTTGAAGGAGAATTTCTGCTACATTTGTTAGGGGTAGATGTGGGTACTGTTGACAATCATGAAAACAGGAATGGTCGACACGTGTAAGCAAAAGCGAACTGTCAAGTGCTATACATTCTGACGTGACACATGTACACAAGACAGTGGGAAGGGGAAGATAGAATCTTGTGATGAAAAAATCCGTAAACAGGGGTTGTGTGCTCAAGCCGACGTTTCGACAAGTGGACTTGTTTTCTTCTAGCCTTGAAGAAAAGTCCACTTGTCGAAACGCCAGCTCGAGCACACAACCCCTGTTTTAACTTAAATGTAAACATTTTGACATAAAATCTGTCTGGCTGGGTAGACGATTTAGGAAGAGATGATACACAACAAAATTAACTGGATTACCATTTACTGTGACGCAAAGTTTTCTGCATGTTGTTTTAAATCAGTATGACATGTGCCTGCTGCAGCCAAATACAGAGAAGCTTTAAACAGCACTGTATACATCACTGCAGCAGGTGCCGCCAAGTTTTGAAATCTGAAAAGTAAAAGTTTATTTAAAGAAGCAGTTCATGATTTCCTGTTGCGCTGCGGATTACGAGAAGCGCTCTGCCAAAGAGGCAGTGAAATATAACTTGAACTGCACACATTTAACCACAAATTGAAGCCATCAGTTTGAACCGGCCTAATGTCCACTGCAGGACGACAGCTTGTCCAATGATCTCTAACACACCCTGTCCTGCGCGAGACAATTCCATTTTAAGCCTAGAAATTTTTAGATTGCTCTATATAGCCTTCTGCAGTCCGCGGTAGCCCTTCCGATCTCTTGGTATACATTTTGTTGCTCCAATAAACCATCTGTCCTCATTACATGAACTGCCCAGATGCATTTTGTACTCCAAATATCTACTAATTTATTGCGTACTCCTGTGTGTTCCCTGATCAATTCCGCTGTCTTCCGCAGCAGCCGGGATCTCTCAGAATTATGCCTATCATTTGTCATCCCATTGCACGTTGGGAGGTCCTTAGCTTCTTCTGGAGTTTCTGTGTTATTTTCCAGGTTTCTGCCCCATATGTTACCATTAGGAATTTATGTACACAAGTGTTTCTACTTGGGTTTCATCGAAATACAGTTGCTATGTTCGTAATCGAACCGACAAGCTAAAGCTTGGTAGCACGTCACAGCCACTGTGCAACCACAGGGACTTTTTTTTTGCATTTATAAGCAGCAAAACACCTTGGAAGCTATGTCGCATAACTAAGCACACCATCAAATGCACTTGCTTACACTGTTTACAGGAATACTTACCAGCGGCTCCTACAACGAGCATGGAGGCACCTCTCGTGCTCTAACGCGCGTACCATCCAACTGTTATGTATGGCTGCAAACCACAACCAAGAAGGGAAGCCAGTGTTTATCAGAGTATGCCTGTCATGGCAAGCTTGCTAGTAGACAAGCGCTTAACTTGCTTTTTGAATAAGTCCTAAGTTGGGCACTTCATCACTTTGAAGGCTTTTTCTGCTAGATGTTGTCATGCCCTGCTGACATGATTACCTGTGCAGACTCCGCATTTCTCTCTATGAGCTGCTGTTTTAAAACTTCCTTTTGAGATTCGGTAGGCCTTGGTATTGTCTAGGCTTCTTTGTAGAACAGAATCTCACTTGACGCTCGGCTTTCTTGTTTGCTGGTTCACTAAATTGGTTTGGAATTTTTCTTTTCCTGTCACCTTCGACAAGCAGGAAGACTGGCTGAAACAACTTATTCACCTTCTCAGCCACTTCCTCAGACACTTCACCATCCACGATTGCTTGTTTGACAGACACCATGTTTGGTTTGAATAATGCTGAGCTTGCCACAGCTTCGCAATGCTTAGCACTATGTGCAGTGCCTGGCTCGTTTCAGTTGCTGTTTCAAGTGGGCTCTCACCAGGCCCTGTAGCCAGGGGGGGGGGGGGGGGGTAGCCCCCCCCCCCCCCTGAAATTCGGATGAAGGGGGGTGTTTTGCCAAGAAAAAGTAATAAAAATAGGTGGTTTTCAAGGTTTTCAACAGGTGCCCCCCCCCCCCCCCCCCCCGAAAAAAAATTCTGGCTACGGGCCTGGCTCTCACAGTCATTCAGTGCAGTGGCGTAGCCAAGGGGTGGCACACCGGGCCCGTGTCCACTCCTGCCTTCCCCCCCCTCCACCCCCCCCCCCCCCCCCCCCGAAAAAATTTCTGCCTACGGCCCTGATTCAGTGAACTTAGCTGCAGCTCAGTGAATGTACGTGGAAGCGATCATGTGCTCTATAGTCGCACTACAAAACATGATAAAAATGTACTGACAGTGTATTTTCCAACAACTATCTACTGAAAGCAGCATGGGTACTCACCTTTATCGTTATGGAACGGCTGCTGCACGTACTCGGTGGCGAACTTGTGCTCTTCGATGTGGTGCTCTACATACTTTTCCAGTGAAGACAGGCCAACGCCGCAACCGTAGCAATTCATGGGCTTTTTGACTTCTACGAGTACTTCATGGACGTTCCTGGCGTGCCGCAGCATGTTTTTCCTCTTGGTGAACGAACGGCATACTGCAAATCTCGCAACGACGGCTTTGATCGCCAGTGGCAGCTCGATCATAGTCAACCTGCGCCATTCCGAAGAGGAGCGAGCAGGAACGGACATAGCTGCGCGAACGTGTATTTGTAGATTTTCTTGCGGCACTGTAATCCTTTCAGGCACGGCATGGAGTACCGTCGATGACACGAGCGCCGAGGCTGGCCGAGGTGAAAATGGCACTAGGGAGCAACTTCATCGAGCACGTGACATACTAGGCACTCCGTGGGGACACGGGGAAAATTCGGAACTGACTTAGGGGAAAAAACATCAAGTTGACGTCATAGCGTCAGGTCACGTGGGTGACGTAGCAACGACGTCATCCATTGTTCGCGGTGGGAGCCAGACTCCGGCGATACGCTCGTCTCTTCAAGTGCCGGCGATGACAGCGCCGCCGCAATTTTCCGCGCGAGAGGGGTCGGCGCCTAACAATAGAACCGGTCTCCGTTCGCGCCACTCAAAAGTTCTAGTACACTCTAGTTAGAGCACGGCCGGTCTAGAGGCGCGCGCTCGCTCCTTCCCTTACGGCCTGAGCAGCCGCCGGGAGTACAATGGAACTTTTTCTATACAGTCACGACGGCGCGCTCCGCGTGAGGGCGTCGCGAGCCAACCGCCCAAAGCGCGTTTCGCCGCATGCGCTTCGTGTTGTAAACCAGCTGTGCCCGGCCAATTTCTCGTGCTAATTACTTCTTTCGGTTGTAGCAAGCGGTGAAGGAAGTACAGGTGCGTGTGGGGACTGTCTGCCTTTCTCGGTACTCGGCAATAGAAGACGCACACGCAGCGCTACTAGCAACAACAATATTTTTTAAGACCCGACCACCTTACATTCGATGGAGGCGAAAATGCCTGAGGCCCGTGTGCTTAGATTTAGGTGCACGTTAGAGAACCCCAGCTGCCACAGCAGTGCATTTTTGGTGGGCCACGCATATTTACAACGTCACAGAGGGGATTAGTCAACACCTGGTGGGGCTTCGTTGAAAGGCTGCATTGTTGAGTTCTTCACACTGTATGCGATAGAATACCATTCTCGTTCGAAATGTGGATGTGGAATCCGCTTTTCCGAAAAGGAACGCGAGAGATCATTCAAACACATTCCAGTTCTGTCTGAAGGTGCAGGATGGGGTGCGAGTAGAAGTGATGGGTGCATTTCTCGCCGCAGCGGCCTAAAAAATTTCGCGTGCTGAAAAATAGCGCCGGGGGGGGGGGGGGGGGAGTGGTTGGTGCCTCCCCCCCCCCCCCCCCCTTGCATCCGCCACAGACCGGTCGCGCCATTCTGGAAAGTATCTTGCTGCCGTACGCCACGCACTTGGATGTACGTGTCGCAGTGAGTTTCCCCAACGTATTTTTCGTGTTCGTGCCTGCCTGCTTTTGCGAAGAGACCTTCGTGTGTGCTTGGTGTCTGGTGCAGCTTTCGCGCAGCGTGCACATGGTGTACTGTTGTGTGCCATTTTGCAAGTCGCAGTCTGGAAAGACTGCCGGCGTGTCATTTCACCAATTCCCTGCTGATGAGGAACTATGCGCGAAGTGGCAGAGAAACATTTCCCGGGAAAATCTCGTGATTAATGACAAGTCTCCCTCCACTGTCGTTTGCAGCAAGCATTTTCTTTTGAGTGACTATGTCAGTGGATGCAAAATTAAAAAACTTGCTCCTGGTGCGGTGCCAACCGTATTTGAAGGATACCCATCGTACCTCGTGCCCCCCTGCAAAGAAACCACGCAAAGAAGCGAAAGCTCGAGACTCTGCTCCTTCAAGCAAGCCGACGAAACGAAAGGCAGAGCCAGAATATCACGAGCATGCTGTTTTGGAGTTGTCGGAAGGAGAAGCCGAACAGAAATTCAGTAAATGCACACAAACAAATAACGATGCACAGCGAGTCATTCGACACATTTCAATGATAGCGAGGCTTCGGTCACAGGTAGCGTACCATCGCTCCACTTGCCGGAAAACCAAGCGGCAGCTAGAAGACACGATAAAAGTGGCCAACTTTTACCGTAGTAACAAGCACCATTCGTCACTGGCAAAGATTTCCGTGGATGCCGAAAAAGGAGAGAAAAAAGCTGCCTTTCTGCTTCACCAAATAGAAATCTACCAGAAGGTTCAATCTTACCCCGAAGAAATCATCAGAGAGTGTGTAATATGGCGCTTTCTTTCACCCAAAGGCTATGATCATGCACGAGCTGAGCTTCTGACACTCCCACATAAGTGCACACTGCAGCGATACGTCGGTCCCAGCTCATCGTCCTCCGGTATGAGTGGTGCAATGAAGGAAAGACTGATTCACGAGGCTTCTCTCCTCAGCCACAAGCAGCACATGGCCTCATTAATAATTGATGAGGCTTCGATAAAGCCAAAGTGCATATACGACCGCAAGTCTGATGCAGTATTCGGCATCAGAGACAAGCCAGAAAACATTGCTACGCGCAGCACGAACGAAAGTCTTGCTAACAGAGTGCTTTGCTTTGTGCTTCATGGAATAACAACTTCGTACAAGATCCCATGTTCCTATTATTTTACGAAGCAGCTTAGCGGGAGAGACTTGTTTGCCTGGACGAAAGACGTCATTGCAGCAGTTGAGGACTGTGGCTTTGTGATCATCCGCATTGTTACAGATAACTACTCGGCGAACACAACAATGTTCAAACTCATGGGAAACGGCTCCCTGTCAACAGTAGTCAAACATCCCCACGATGATGAACGGGTAATTTTTTTAAGTTTTGATCCTTGCCATGTTCTCAAAAATGTGCGCAGTCAATTTTTGGAGCGTGAATTCACAGATGGCACAGGCCTCATTGCTGGCACATTCGTGCAAAAGCTCTATGAGCACCAAAAGGGAATGTCTGTGAAACTGGCAAGGAACCTCACTAGAAAGCACGTATACCCATCTAACCTGGAAAAGATGAATGTAATGCGTGCAGTGCAAGTATTCTCGCTCCAAGTCATTGGCGCACTGGAACATCTGCGAAACTTGAGGGGCAACTCCTCTATTGTTCTATTCAAGGATGCAGCATCCACAATCAACTTCATGAAAGCCATAAAGAGATGGTTCGACATTCACAACACTACGTACAGTGGAAATGACTGCAAACTTCCCATCTCAAAGCAGGACGACAGCCGATTGCTGTGGCTGGAAAATGAATTTTCAGGCTACATTAAGCGCATCCAGGATTCTTCTGTCGCCGCTGGCGTTGGAAACTTTACAGACGAGACGTACACTGCCCTGCTTTTCACCACAAAGTCCACAGTGGAGACAGTCCGATTTCTTCTGAGAAGGGGAGTAAACTATGTGCTCACGAAGAAATTTAACAGTGATCCTATAGAGGCATTGTTTGGAAAATTGAGGGCAATGTGCGGGGGGCAATGACGCGCTAGACGCAAGAGCCGTCACAGCTGCTTTGACCCACATTGTCAAGGAAAAGGCGCTACCTTCAAAAGACATGGGCATTCGCGACGAAAACATTGAAGAAGCGGCGGTGTCTATTCCGGAAGATGTTATTGAGGAACTTGAAGCTCTGCGAGAACCTCCTCGCAAACCACCGAACTCTGTTGCCTATTCAGGCTTGGTGTATGTAGGTGGTTACATTGCCAAACTCATCACTGATGTCGATTGCGAAGCATGCGCCATGCTAGTGACGACAAACAAATCGAGCAGTCCTTTGTATCATCTTCTCCGTCAGCAAGAAGCCTATGATCTACACTACCCAAAGCCGGAATTACTATCAATGCTGGACACAATTGTGACGTTCTTCGAGAAAGCAGTGAAATATCTTCCTCGAACGAAAATCCTCGAGACTTTGCAATTGACTGTTGAGCCATACCTTGAAGATTCGCTACTTCTGGACTGTCCGGAAGGTGTGGACAAGAGTCAAGCGAGAGTGCTGGCTCATATTATTTCTGAGAAGTTTCTCCGGATTCTTCTTAACTACACGAAAAAGTTAACAGACCAGAATGACAGGCCTTCCGGTTTTATTCACAAGCCCTCGCGGAAGCATATCAGGCTGTGACAGACTTGACTCCTTTAAACTGTGATCGTCACTACAGTGTTTTACCAGCAGTGATTTTTTTCAGTTCTCCATGCGCATATTGTTGTACTACCAAGGAAAATATTCTGTTTCCCATTGAAAGGATTCTCTGAAAGTTTTTTATGTCTCCTCTTCGTCTGCAGCGTGGCCGTCCCCATTATGCAGGGACTTTCACTTTTTTGAAGTATTTGTTTCAATATTAAAGCACGAATTAAGATGCCTCCAACAAAAAATTTTGTTATTTTCAAGTACAGCGACGGCCGGCACATACATTTGAAATAACCATTTCCTAAACCATGATTAAACCGTTTCCTCAACCAAATGCAATGTTCATCCTCTTACTTATTCTCGAAGTTACAGAAACCTAGAAAAAAAAACAAGGCTGTGTTATAACCGCGTCGATGCTTTGCCGAGCAACAGAAGGGGGCTTATGAGCGGCCTGCGCCGCCACTTCTGTAAAGCGGAATTTACCAGAGTCATCATATATACTTGCTACCATGTTTCTAACGCATTGGTACTATGAATACCATATGGAGTAACTTCAGAAAGCGCCACGGTAAGTCGGAAGCCGAGCACTGCCTGCGCGCGCTAGCCTCCGCAACGGCCGGGAGTGAGTTAGGGAGCAGTTGGCTCGGAGCGCCCCCACGAAATTGCGGCCATAGGTAGCAACAGCCCCCGTGCGCAGGCCGTAAAGGAAGGAGCGAGCGCGCGCCTCTAGACCGGCCGTGGTTAGAGGTACAGTGCCTAGAATATACTTACTAGTGTGCCGACCGCCGAGCGTTTTCAATGGGAGACGCTGGCACCGCCGATGATGCCTTCCCGCGGAGACCACCAGACGGCGATACCGTTTGGGACCGTGCTATCCGAGTGGCGCGTCGCCCGCGCGTCGCTTGCGCTACGGACGCGCGTTCGTAAGCGCAGGCGGTTTCGGTCACTGAGTAAGAAATATTCTGTGGTTGCGGTAAACTTGTGGGCTTTGTTGCTTTCGAGCAAGTAATGTACGGTGTCTCCGCATTTCATTAGAAGGTTTTTTTTCTGTGCGCACGCTTCGCACTTGTTTCATTTCGCGGAACCGCGATGTCGTCGTAGAAAACGAGGCGTAAAAACGGCAGCTGTTTTGTCCCATATTGTACGAGAGGATAGCGCTCAAACAACGATCGGGTCTTATTTTTCAGTGCGCCTGTTGACACGAACGTTTAGCCGAGCGGGAGAAGAATATCAAGAGGGCAAATTGAAGACCATCTACGCGGTGGCTGTCGTTCGTGAGAGACACTTCAATAATTGCTGCGCTGAGCGTCGTTACGTGATTAAACAGATCACTGGTAAAATCTGTCTCGTTCGGTGATTATACAAATCATCAGTAAATTGATGGTAATTAGCTATAATTTGCTGCAAATTTAGCATTTGTGGATATGTGGCGCATATAATAGTTTGGAAAATGTTTGCTTCTTCTTCAGAAACCAGGCATTTATTTATTGGTATTTTTCGAAGAAACACGCGGTATCGTTCAGTGTATTAAGGATAACTGTGCGTGCGATCATTTGTTAGTGCTACGAAATCGCATTCTTTCGATTATGCTTTGCAACCCAAATGTCCGCAACGGGAAACGGGCTGGGACAGCCCACCGGCGTCTCTCACAAGCGCGCACGCTGGCTAGAGACGCCGCTCAGTTGGCTCGGTTATAGCACGGTCCCTACGGCTGTCGCCGTCTGGTGGCCGCCGGTGGAAGGCATCATTCTCCGTGCCACCGCGACGCCCGCGGTCGGCACACTAGTAAGTATATTCTAGGCACTATATTAGAGGTATGGTGGCTAGAAGGAGAGGTGTCAGCATCGGCGCGCCGGAGAGGGAGCGAGAATTCATCCAGAAGCGGCGGCGCTGCTGTCGGCTCCGAGATGGGCCCCCCCGCGCGCGCGCGCGCCTAGCAGCCGCTTTTCGCTGCAACTATTTCACGATACCGTGCGGATTACGACAAGTTGGCACTTTTCTGGCGGCTCACTGCAAAGCGTGTATCGGCACTGAAAACTACTGTTTTGAACTTGCTTCCTACTACATTAGCTGCGTTTGCCACTCGCACCCCAAAGCGCTGGAAGACTGTGAATCAAGTGAATCAAATGACTTGCCGTGTGCTTGACACAAAAACAACGTCCGTGCAGTTATCGCTTTGATGCCGTAGTGTTCTCCGTGACGTCTCAATGCAGGTAGAAGCATCCGCAACCATACTTGAACGCTTTACTTTGATGACTTGCACATCGAAAAGCAAGGTCTATTTGTAGAAGTTCTATTAAGCAAGACATTTATTTTGACATGCTCTTACAAATGAACGCGAAAAACACCATAAAAATAAACAAAAATATGCATTAAGGTTGGGGAGAACTGCAAGTTATACAAAACTCAGCTAAAGCAAGTAAATAAGGCAAAAAAAAAAAGAACAGTCATTATACAGTGCCACAATAATGCCCAATAACATAAAATAAAACCTTGTTGGCTGTGTCACCGTTTTATGAAAGTTAAGTCGTACGTCTCAATTTCAAGAACTTCATCTTTTCTCTCCTTTTTTTTTTTTTTTTGTTTTGGTTAGACGCATTTTCTTCAGTAACAAGAAAATGCATCGTTGTCAGTGTGAAGAAGCGAATGATTTGATTTGTCACTTGCACTTTGTGCTGCTAACAGCCGACCATGTTCAACCTCTTCACAGTCAGGCATGAGATAAGGTCCATATGATGCTATCAGTTTTCAACTTGTGGAAACTGAAGCAATAGGTCAAAATGCACTCAAGGATCCACTCTTGCTGAAATATCATGCCAGTTGTCCTCTCCTTTTCGATGCTTCAGAGCATTCACGTACGTGCACTTGCTGCGTTTCTGGCAGGCTTTGTAACTTTTCTTCAAAACTGGAGCTATTTATAACTTCGTTAAGAGGGCACATTTTGGGCAAGTTGGTGGTTCATTCGTTGTCCTGTTTCATATTTTCTATGGTCTCGCTCAACTTTGCAATGCTGCGCTTTTGCCGTCGCAGCTGCGCATTTTTTCGCCTCAGCTTCTGTGTGAGGTTAGCTCTTGCCTGACTCGCTTTTATATGCTTATAGTATGCCTGATTTATCAACAGCTTACGAAGGCACTTCCACTGCAAGCATCGGCTTCTATTTTGGGCTGTCCCACAACACGTCAGGCTGTGCAGTTTCCCTCCATAGTGTCTGTGCTTCGTTTTTATTTGCACATTTTGCATTCATGTCTCCATCTCTAGCCCCTCGCAAGGAATCATGCCATCCATTTCGAACAGGAGGCCCTTAACATCACTAATGCTGTCGTCATCCACTGTTTTTACAAGAACAACCTGTACATATGCCGTGCAATGAAAGGTTGAGACATAACATGAACACAAAAGTAACTTTTCAAAGCACAGAGTTCCACCACTTGACGCACACACTCAGAGCGCTACAACGTCCGTGTCGTTTGGGATGACGTGTTTCGCCCAGTACTTGGAAGGTCATCTTGCGTCATGCCGTCAAAGACACTGTAGCCGCCGTTACAGTTCGTACTTGATGGAACGTCCGTTTCAACACTCTGCAGTTCCTCGTGAATGGAGTAAGCAGGCACATTTGGAAATATTGTGGGAATCGCGTCGTCTGTCAGAGTAAGGCGATCACGGGTGATTTCCACTGACACATCGTTGATGACATGCTTGAAGCTATGGACGATGAATCTCTCTCGTCGAAATGAGCCTCGCGCACAACGCAGTTCTTCTCCAGTGGCTTGACAGCGCGAGGAATCACGCGCTCCCAGGCTTTGCGCCGTTCATCGATGGGAACAGCGAATAGAGACGCCTTCTTCTCTTGTTTGCGGGCTGAAACATACCCCGCCTTACATCCAGGTGCAAAGTCTTTGCTGTTTAGACATCACTGTGGCATGGCCACATCGTCAGGTACCGATCCCAAAGAAGTTCAAACCAGCACACCGAAGACGTGAGAAACGCGCCCGAAAAGCGACGAAACGTGCGGCGCCGGCCGTCGGCGAGTGCTCTCGACAGATCTGGATGGATGGATGGATGCTATGAGCGTCCCCTTTATAACGGGGCGGTGACATGTCTGCACGGAGCAAGAAAGACAGGAGGGGAAACTCCGGACCGGCGCCAGCGGGAGCGTGCGCCGCGATAATGTCACCCTGGGAGAGGAGGTTGGCGAACGTGCGCGCAGCGAACCTCGCGGCGACGCGCGGTACTATTCATTTTCCGCCGTGGTAGGAGAGAGCGAGCGCGTGCGCTCCGACGGCGCCTGGGCGTCGTCTGCTACATCTTCCACTGGCCGCCTGCGCTACGTTGGCATGTACTGCCAAAAAAAAATAGTTTTTTTCCACAGAGGTTCGCGCTAAGAAAATAAAGCCCGAGGAAAGCATCTTATGCCAGTCTTTTTTTACTCTTCCTATTTTGATGCTATTTTGTATCAGATGCTTTTAAGGCGACAATGAAAGGAACGAACTGTCACACTTCAGAAAGCAGACGATTTGAAATCGTAGCAGGCGCGTATTGAAAACCACGAATGGTGTGGCTTGGTGTTTCGTAAATTTTTCGGCATAACGAAAGACGACAGTTTGTTCTAGTTTATTAACGTGCGCCATCAAAATGCTGATCTGAGCATGTGATACAGAACTTGTGTGCTGGGATAGAAAATTTAATCAAACTTCTGCATCACATTTAGGCAGACGTGAACAGACGGAACAACGTCGGTGTTGGCTGCGAGAATCAACACGTCGTAAGTTCGGCAGTTCCCGCGCTGCTGATTCACGATGTATGTAGACTGTGTAAGAGGTCGCTAATAGTCGACATGGGGCGACGATGTTTGTCCCGAACTGCACCAGTGGATATAAGTCTTGCGCTGAAAACGTTCGCACCTTCAAAGCTCCAGCTGACCCTGAACGCTTGCAGGAATGGGCGAGAACTATAGACCGGGTGGATCGCGATCTCACAGCATGCGACTACGTCTGCGAAAGCCATTTCCCCAGCGAAATGGTGAGCAGGCAATATGCATCAACCCCCGTTAATCTCGCTTCTGCAGGCAGGCTCCATGACATTTGTTTCGTTATGAGCGAATATAGCACGTCAGTTTCCCACAAATAAAAATTTCGCCCTAGCATGCGAAGGTGAATAAATTGAAGAAAACTAAAAGCGTTCGGAAAGCACGCACGGATTGATGAATAAATTAAAACGATCCGCTCTAGCGATTGTTGAAAGTTCCATGAGATGCAAGGGTGGCGTTCAAGCTCCAAGCAGCGGCGCGGAAGCAGACGACAAGAGACGACTCGACACTCCCCGCGTCTGCCGCTCCGACGTGGCAGTTCGGCCGCGGTTCTGTAGGTGGCGCTGTCACGACGTCCGCCGCCGCTCTTCGGGGTGACACTATCGCGGCGCGGAACGCCGCCGAGTTTCCCCCTCCTGTCTATTCTTACTCCGTGCATGTCTGCCACCAGGCTCGAAAAAAAACTTTCTTTTTTATGGTGGCCTAATGCCTTATCTACATTGATTAAATCTATGTTATTACAGCAAAGAAAAATATAAGTTCACGGTCCATCTCTCTGCTTCTTAAGGCAGAATGACCTTATTTTCCCCCTTCTTCATTTTTGTCCTTTATCTCTACTTTTCTGCCACCAATACTCTAACCGTCTCTTACATTTCTATCGCGGTCGGTAGAGGCGTGCGCGCCGCCCCGCGGCGGCATGAAATACCAGCACGCCTCCGCCATGGCCTCCGAGATGGCGGGCGCGCGGCGGGTTTTTCTCCGGCCGTCCCAATCGCACGGAGAGACGAGTCGTTCTTTCCTCACAGAATCCATCCGGGCAACTTGGATCTGGGGAGCTTTCGCCCCGCTTGCTCCTTGAAGATCTCCCTATGCCTGGGTACTGCCTAGGAACACGTGTGATGGTCTTTTTATCCCTAGGTTAGCTTGTTGCCCGTCGTTTGGGAGTTGGCGTGGTTGGCGCGTGAGGTTTGTTGATGTTGCTGGCGGACGGCGTGTCCGTGGTCTGCCGCCGAGGTGTGTATGATCCCATGTAGCCCTGCCGTGCCGTCACTTGCCGTCCGTGCTTGTTTTTGCTTCCGTCGAACGCTTCGAGGGCTTCCAAACACGGCACCTGATGCATTTTCTTGATGCACCTGATGCATTCACTTCGCGTATCGTTGTGCCGGTGTCACGCGGGCAATTTTTATTGCGCTCGATCTGGATCAGGTGCTGCTTCATGGTCACTTTTAATCGAGATCTGGCTCCCAGATCGCGATATTTGAATGACTTCTGCGCCTAACTCGACCCGGATTAGTTTGTACCGAGTAACAGCAATGATTGTAGATGGCGATCAAGAAATCCGGTCCGGGCCGCGACCCTGATTGCCATCAAAAGTGTTCGTGTTTCACCGGCAATAGCTATCCTGCCCGTGCCTGTGATCGAGTTTCAAAATAGTAATGCTAAAGATCTAGGGCACGTGCACTCAAAGTGATGAAAGTATCCATGCTTCTATTAAAAAAAGAACTGAGCAGGCTCCTTAGATGCCAGCTGGTAACCTGAAATAATTGCAACTGCTGGTTACGCCACATTGCTAGCGTGTGGACATACCATGACAAGGACACGTCTACATGGTGAGGAGATAAAGACAAGCGAAATGTTTCGAGACGAAGCGAGACTGCTTTCATTCATGTTGTAGGACGTGTTTATCTGTGATCTGAATGCACCTGCAACTTTGTTTCTACTGTTCGTGACTAGAGGTGCACCTTTACCGACCACGAACTGCAGAAACAAAGTTACAGATGCATTCTCATGACTAATGAAAAGCTTGTCTAAAGACAAGCTTTCCTTTGGTCATGAGACTTTAAAACTGGCCGAACGCAAATTGTGCTAACTTAAATGCACCATCATTAGATTAGATGATGCATTTAGCTTCAAGATGGGTGATGCACCTCCACAGACATGGGATACTTCATCTGGTTCAGTTCAGCCCAATAACTTTCATCATTCCATGAATGCACCACTGCAATCACTACTGCACTTTTTACTCCTACAACTGCCATCTGCAAGTCTAGAGCAGAT
Source organism: Rhipicephalus appendiculatus (assembly GCA_030522465.1). Taxonomy (NCBI): domain Eukaryota; kingdom Metazoa; phylum Arthropoda; class Arachnida; order Ixodida; family Ixodidae; genus Rhipicephalus; species Rhipicephalus appendiculatus. The sequence continues at coordinate 3,367 of JALIZH010030756.1, read as the reverse complement.
GCACAGAACTAATAACATATGTAGCTGCAATTGCTTGCTCCTTTGTTGTCTCGAAATTTTTTTTCCCCGAGTTTTTTTTTGTTGTGTTTCTCTTGTACTTACTGTCAAAACAACAGATATGGGAATGTCACTTGTGTTGTTCGGTTTGTTTCTTAATCGAGAACCTGTGACTTTTGACTACAGTGTTGCTTCATCTTTTGACCTTCTCGTTTGTGATGTTCCGTCACAAGAGTGTGCCTGCCTGTGTCTTGCCGATTCCGCATATGCTCCCTTAATAGTTCACAAACTGACACACATGAATGGTTTACCGTGCACTTTCAAAAAAATTTTTTTCTTTTGCAAATTCACATAACTTGAAAAAAGTAGTGGTTCTCAAAAAGCAGCTACCCATTTATCAACAAAGCCACATCTATCTCTACCCTCTTAACAAGGAAGCATAACATTACAGTTCATAAGGCAAGGATAACTGTTAAGGGAGTGTGGCATTTTTTTTCTTACCATGTCTCCTTCCTTGTTAGCTTCTCTTTTCAAAGATGACTGCATATTAGCTGTCCCCACGGTATCTCTGCTTATTAGTTTATTCATGGAAGTTTATTTTGTGCCACTGAGAGCTGTTTTCACTGAATTTAATCTATTTTAAGACAGCTGCTAATAGTTTCCTGTGATGGCCAGCCAGAATAACAAGCAGGGAACCATGCAGGACAAGTGGTTCTTTTTAATTTGACCCTGCCATCAGCTTCTACAGCTTTTAGGAATGTGAAGTGGCAATTGCAACGATGATTTGAGTGCACAAGGATCATCATTTGTTTTTCATTGCCAGCACGTGAAGGTAGGATGTAGTATATGATGTCAAACACAGGGTGATATGCATTCAGAGGTTTGATATGGATCTCACTACAGAATGTTTAACCCTTTGAGGTGTAAAGCACGAGTATGCAGTAAGCGTTTCATCTTCGTCGTCTCTGTGTACCCAGTCCTCTCTGTGTACCCAGTGCTGCACCATCCTTACAAAAAATTTTGACAGCTGTTCAGCTGTATGTTTTAAAACATAACTGGCAAGCAACTTTTCATCGACAATGGGAAGGATATAATTACAGAGCTTGTGCAGAAGTACAAAAACTTGGAGGTCGCTTGAGCTTCGCCTTCAAGAGCAGAACGCGATAGCATAACTGGCCCTCGCGCACATCGCCTTCTCAATTGCTAGCGTGCTTCGGTTCTCATTGCATACCTCAACCATGCCGTAAGGAAACGAACGACTGTGTACGTAACATTGGCGAATCAATGAAGGGCCCACTACGCATCTGTAGGGCAACACACAAACCTACACAGCTGTTCACTTTGTTGATGCTTCTACTGTTGATGATGACTAAATATGTCTGAGCACTTTGTAATGGGTGGGCCTTTAAAACACCCACTCGTTGCTCAATTCACATGTTATGACGCCTGGTGCGATTCCACACTTCTGCCACACAATATTACATGCATTAAGGAGACTCCTTCCACTACATCACATTCATATAGCTTCTACAGCGAAAGCTGTTATGAGTTGCTACAAGGGTGCCGTAGCTGTCCGCCGCCGCTGCCGTTGGTGTCCGTAACCGCTATCGCACGAAATAAGAAAAAAAATCCAGGATGGAACTGGGTTCGAACCTGGGTCCGCTCTGTGTCAGCCCAGTATTCTACCACAGAGCCATGCCGGTGCTCGACACTCCTGCGCATAAAAACCCTAACAAGCGTTATGTCGCCACCTCCGTGCAACAGGCCTCAGGCCTAGCCGACCACTCGACCTTGACTGCTGGATTCGTGGACCTCACCACCGCTCATTACTTGACTTTATACACGAAGCAAATTTGCATGTGTATTTTTGAATAAAAAATTATTATGCCTAAGGGCAGACCTTCGAGAAACAAAAAGAAAAAAGCGTTATGTCGGGAAGGGACCATGTTAACATACACAATATAACGTGGTAGAGGAGTAAAATTACAACCAGGCGTCACAGAATGTGAATTGTGTAACCAGGTGTCGCAAAATATGAATTACATTGTGAGTGGGTCGTTGAATGCTTCCAACCCATTACAGAGGGCTCAGCCATAATTCTTCATTGTCATCAGCCACCGAATCAATGAATAGAGTAGTGGGTACCTTGCAAGCGTACTTGTATTAGTAGCCCCAAGATAGTTTGAAACGGGTTTTATTAGAAATGGCGCTGTTTCAGCTTTAGCTGTGACTGTGCTGCACTTTTCGCACAGGCCTGGCATTTTTTCCCTGAGCAGCTTCAAGAAATGTCGTGGCTCTGTGGTAGAACACCTGCTTGCCATGCAGACAGCCTGGGTTTGATCCTCACTTGTACCGGAAGATTTTTATTTATTTTATTTGCATTTTTCTTGATTTTTTGTTCAGGGACAAGATGATGATTTTTTGCTCACAACCAACAACGCCCACACTGGAATTTCTTGGAAAGGAGCTCTTTAAAACTATTGTGTTGAAACATCAATCGAAAATACAAAATCGGACACGGTGTCGCTGACAAAGTACTGCAGAGAAGCACCCTTTCGGTGCAAGGAACGAGGTTAGAAGACACAAAGGTTGCCCCGGTGCTACCCTAACTCAAGGGAGCACCAAGCAAGGCCTCAGTGAGGGCACCTTGGTAAGGAGCGTTACAGAATACACGATAAGGCGTCCTCAAGCAGATATGGCCTCCTAACTAATGTAAGGAGTATGTCAGAGTACGGGCATTATTTCAACATTGAAGGCTTGCTAACGTGAAACACTGAATCAGTTTTAATTGAGAAAGTAATCTAGGACTTTAATCTCTTTGATTTCACGGCAATATGTTGGGAGGGAAGAACAGTACAAGTTGCTTTTTTTTTTTTTTAATTTGCACCCAAAAATACCATTTCCTCAGTGCTCCCAAAACCATGTGCCAGCAGCTCATAAATTTTGTTGTAGTGGTATAACAGCTGATACACTGCATGTAAATTCATTTCCTGAAATTTTAGCCTTCATTAAAATACAGGCTACAGGCAATTACAAGCACTTTTTAACAGAAGATGAACTTCAAAGGCCTAGAAGCAAGGCCATACTCTCCAATTATTTTGGTAAATGTCCTGTGGGAATTGAGGCACACTTAAAAGATTCGTGTTGACTTAAGATCGAAGTGTTTGCCAGTAAGTGCTTTGAACTAGCATGGGATTCATAAGCAAACCCACAATCAACATAGCAACAATGGGTTTACCATATTCAAATTTTCTGAGAAATGAATGTCACTGGGAAAAAGTAATAAAGAATACAGTGCATTTATTGTTTGACATATGTTGAACGGTCAGGGTATTTCGGAGTTTACTATAACTAAAGAATAACTATTACC
>JALIZH010030752.1:0-62904 GCA_030522465.1 Rhipicephalus appendiculatus | reverse complement strand
ATCAACGCTACTCAACTTTAGAGGCATACTTTCATTCACACCGTCAAAATGTATGCATTCGAATATTTTTCCGGAAATCAAGTAACTGGCGATCAAAGAAGGCACGCGAGAGAATTAAAAAAAAAAAAAAAAGTCGTTCAAGGCAGAGCATAGACGTGCTCATTGGCTACTCCCCAATTCAGAGAGACGGCAGTTAAATTTTACGGTACATTTTTCATCCCCCCTTTTTAGTTGTTTTGTTCAACTGGTTTAATTTTTTCCAGACAGGTGAGCGTGCTAAAAGACGAGGCTGGTATCTTCCTGTTTTCTTTTTTCAAAAGGCTTAAGCCTTGGATGCCTTATCGAACACGAAAATTCACCGTTGCCGGCATCCCTGCGTCAGCAGCTTCGACACAAAGTAATGCGAAAATTAATCATGTGATGACGTCAGAAATCGCCAAAATTTGTGACGTCATCATGACGCCATCATGACGTCACGTAACGCCACACAATCTGACTACCCCAGATGACGCCATCACATTACCTCGTCGCTTGGTGAAACGAGCGACGATCACGGAGGCTTCGCAAAAGAAGGTGCAGTGCAGCAAGGTTGCAACGCCTCCGATCTCAGAGGCAGGGGAAACGCCACGCTATGTGCAGAAAGCTTTCGGAGGGAGGCGTGGGGGGATCAACGCATCGACTGCGACGAAAAGGAAAATGACTTTAACCTTTCGAGTCCTCTTATGCGATTGCATAAGGGGCCCCTCTGATTGTTCTTTTTTTTTATTTGTGAAACCTATCGTCGCATGTATCTTCTAGCTCTCATGGGATATGTGGATAGTGAAATGAAATCAGTTTGTTCGTTGGCGTTGTACATATATGAACTGTTTGATGTGCAATCGTTTGGAATATGTGCAAACGATGTCAGCTTTAAACAAAAAGCTTCGTGGTCTTGAAGTGTATGGCATCGATTTAAATAGCCCCGTCATCTGCGATAATAAACCCTTCATCATAAACTCAAATGCTTACTGCACAATTCTTTTTTTTTTTTTCATTTTGCAGTTGAACCTTTCCGTTCACCTTTGATCGTACGTTGTATTGAATATTCCGGGAATTTTAAACCAAACGAGAGCGCAATCAGATTTCTGTTACCTCTGGTAATATGGATTTATCCTATATCATTGCGAATCACGTAATAAAGACGCAATGTACTATAACAGGTAAAGAACAGATTATTCATGTAACAAAAATGTGATAAATTGCGGTACAGAGGGTACAGGCAGACAGCTTGAATGGACGGATGGTATTGCACGTGTTTTATGCCGAGAAGCTGAGGAAATAATATAAAATTTAGAGAGGCCATACACCCATACTCATGAGATGAGCCGAAGAGCATGTTTGGTCCGAAGTGCGGTAATATGGGGTGACGGTCTTAAGAAGGAACAGCGTAGCCGTCCATTGGACCAGCTAAAACGCGCTTACCGCTACCCTATTGATGCGACAGCTTTGAAGAGCTCACTTTGCACACATTCCGCTGTTGGCGTCGGCGTCGTTAGTTGTGAGCAATAAATGCGCGTTGTCGCTGAGTGAAAATTCGAAATATATGCAGATAAATATATAATAAACACGATCGCTTCGATTGGAAATCAACGCCAAGCCTTCTGAGTGGCGATCGAGTGTTCTACAACAGTCATGCCAGTTGCGCGAAAAAAAAAGCCTGCGCGAATGCCAGGTAGGGCGAGTGGTCTTTTTTAACGCATGTAATATTGCGGAGTAGACGCGTAGAATCACACTATGCGTCGTAACAAGTGGTTAGTTTAAAGACCCACCAATTGCAAAGGGCACAGACTTAATGAATGATCATTATCACCAATAAAATGAACAAAGTAGGCAGGTGCTCCTCGCGTTGCCTACGGACGCGCAGCGTGTACTTCGCCAATTCGCAAAAGGGGAGAATTCTTGCGTAGTTGGTCCTTTGGAACTGTACGTGTAGTAGGTATTCTAGAATAGTTTTCAACGACCAGTGTTACGTGCAGAGATGTTCTTACTTGCCGGTGTAGTCTCCATCGAGAAACGAAGGTAGGCTAGAGAGTGAGAAGGCGATGTGATTGATGTCTGATTACGCTACCTCGCTCTACACTTGAAAGTGAAGCTGAAGCTTCAAGCTAAATTGTAACTTGGCTCCATCGTAAGGCACTCAGGCATTAAAATGGCGCCACTCGCACATGCTTGTTAAAGACTTGTGCGACAGTACTCTCCTAATGTATAATGTGCAGTGAAGAAGCGCTGGATAAGCGCTGACCGTTGAGCTAGTTGGTGTGATTATCGATTAACAATGCTTTGTAAAGTTTATAGTCGGCACTAGCCCTTTCCGGCCCGAGAAAAATATAATAGAAAAATTGCTATCTTGCTCAAAAATTATTGATGTTTGCTCTATTGTAATTAGGTTTTCAAAGGTTAAACTGTAAGAATTGGAGTTTTTGCTCCAGAAAACAGACCCGCACATATGTGCGCGCTGGGCTTATATTCATATGATTCACTGCAGAGAGTACACTCGCTAACACCTTAGACAAAGCAAAAAAATGCGTGGTCAACGCTGCGAATGCAACATTTTAGAGTATTGTGTGCCACTTGTGAGTCACAGGTATAAGTTGCACTTCATACAACGCGTCCTTCAACAAGAAGCTACACTTGAGAGCCTGCAGTGATGTGCATATATGTCAAGCTGTATACTTATCACCAGTGGTACGTATAGCTGAGTCTAATCGCTTGGCTATGCCGGGCGCCTTTTGTTGTCTAAGGATTGATCTTGTGACACATTTTTCTCCGCTTTCAATTCTTGGGCGCCTGATGACGAGCAAAGTTCCTCAGAGATCGGATGCAGCCCATGATCAGGTCCATACCTAAAGCTGCTTGATCGTTTGCACACTTACTTGCAAAGTTGTTGTATGTGTACAACTAGGGGCACACTGCCGTGTTTTGTAAGCAGTAACTTCAAAGATCGTTGCATTAAATTAGTGTGAGAAAGTCGGCAAAGGAGTCTTGACAACAACAAGAACGTCGGCTGTCTTACCACTTCCAAGCAGGTGAGGCCTTGCAGCCGAATGTGTCTTCTTCCAAAAGACATCAATTTCACTGAAACTGGCAGGGTAGGGCGAGTGGTAACCTGACCCAGTTATTACGCAGGCGACTGCTCAAAAACTCGCCTTCCATACTCCAGATTTCATCACTTAGTTGGCTCGAACCACGAATATGAATCTCAGTCAATTCGTCAACGTGGTCCCTACCCAATTCTGACGCAAGGCATCAGGAGGCTCAATATCTCTTCTATGTCTTCATCATCCTCTGGTTTGAAAATCTTCGCATGTGAAAAAAAAGAAAGAAAATTCAGCGCCCACAGAAACTTGTTCCCTAAGTTAGATAATTTTAGCGATTTTAACCCTCAATGTTATTTATTATCCTTAGAATTTCAGTGGCGATACTGAAACTCTATATGATAGGCAAAGTAAAATCTAATTCACTGAAATATAATGCATATTGTCACAACACATTCACAAAATTAATATTTTCTGCGTAAATGGTGATCACAATTCACGCATATCCCTTCGGGTCGCTAACTTCAGATATAAGAAAACATTAGGAAACAACAACCAAAGAAGTGCCAATAAGATGCCAAGAAAGCTATTCGCAATAAAAAGGCATAATGCGCAGCCGCAACCACGCGCGAAGGAGCCAACCTGTGCCGCTCTGCCGTGCGCTTGACCAGGACTAAAGCCCAGCCCGCACAAATGTGCGGGCGACTTTTTCACGCTTGAGTACACAGCGTGTGTGGTAAGAACGCGCAAATTTTTTTAGCGAAGTATGTTTTTCTAAGTCTTAATATTCCTTTCATATGCATGCACTCCCGAAAAAAAAATTATAACAAGAAGGATCGTTGATTTACACGTCTGAGGTAGCTGCTCTCGGCGCACGTGCTCAGACGACATTTTTCGTGGAAGATTACTCGCCCTCTGGTGTCGAAATTATTGAACTACTGAAACGGATATATTCCCGTAACCTTAGACTTAAGCGGCACAGAGCTATGAAACCGAAACTGAAACAGGTGCCGTTTCGTGAGCGTCTTTATTGACCCACACGTTTGTGCGGGTCAGGCCGTAAAGGGCTAGAAGAATAATAAAGCTCAATTCGAAGTTGAAGGACGTCAAGCGTAAGAAGTGCGCGAAGCCAAATAATGTTACCCAGCTCATGAGCACATATTACAGTCGCGGCAATCGAGTGTCCTTGAAATACATATCATCTTGGGCTGAAAATGAGTGGCGGTAAACTTCACGAAGTACAACGTTTGTCACCGGAAATTGAAGCTGATGATTTAGTGATGCTTAAGACGGTGCGCCTAGTTTATTTAATAAAGTTTTCACAGCAAAATGCGTGGCTAACCTAGCTGTTGCCAGATACCGTAGTTTTCGACAAGAGAGCTTTCTTTTAAGGCGGATTTCTCTCAGAAATGCGTAATGAAATACTGCCGTCCTACTTGGGGTAGGAACAGAGCTTGAAAACATCGTACATCCATCGCGGAGGATGCCCTGCTCATTCATACTGGAATTCCAATTTCGCTTCGTCTGTGCATGCCACTTGAAGATTCGTGGATTTCGGATGGTTCTAAGCTCTTGCATGAAGGCGCGCTTGAACGGTGAGCTTTTCAGGGGAAGCAAAAATTTATTCCCCGCGCAAGAAACTAAAAAAATAATAACGATGATGGAGAAAGTTCGAGTTTAGTTCAGAGACGAGCGCAGTGACAGATTTATTATTCGAAAACTTCTAGCCCAAGATATGATGGCGAGAAAGTCTTTGTTCGCAAGAGAGGCGTGCAGCTTGAGTAACTACCGACTCACTTGATTTATAACAGCCATTGCTGAACATGCTACGACGCAAATGCACCGAGAGTGTGGCCATTAGATCGGAGTCCCTGCGTGTGAAGCGCGTTATCTCGTGCGCGCTATTCATCTTTAGGCAAATGAGAAGTGAATGTAGACAAAATGAAGTTGATTAAAGAATTCGCGCACTTCTCAAACCCCTATTTATTAAAAAAAGTTCCCGGATTAAGGAACAAAGTTTGTCGTTGTTGTCTGTGTGGCGACATTGTGTTACGAGTTAAAAGCAATAAAAAATAAAAGATTCCCTGGCACTGGTACCCGACTAAGATTGCCCAGAATATTTCATGTGTTAAGTAAATTGCCATACATCTGTGTACTAATATTTTTATATTCAATTTGACATTGAAAAGTGCTATATAACATTAGAAAAATGAAGAGGTTTGTCGCGCAAGGATCCTACCCTATTTAAGCAGGCGACACTGTAAGCTCCTAATGTAGTCAACGTGTCTCCACACTCACCACAACGCGAAGTTCTCTTATCACGTCAACTGGCCATACTCGGACCACTCATTTCCTTGCAAAAAGAAAGTGATGGCATAAGCCTCGTCATTTACATTTTTCCTCGCATTGACGTACCTGAAATGAGCGTACGCAAACTTTTCTGCAGCAGTATAAAGCTGTAGGTAACAAATCTTGTAAAACGTTTTTGTGCCATTTTAGTGATTTTCATGACTGGATGTGACCTTATAGCGCATCTCTTCATGGATTTTAAAGGAAACTAACTGACGAATGACTGGATAAAGAAAGCGAAAGAGGCGATGACATGCATCGAGCTCTTGTGTGATCTCAAGCGCAGCGTGAGGTCTCACGAATGTTGCAGCTATTCTGTAGTGGACCCCTTAAAGACTACTGTTTCAAAATCGTCCATCGCAGTGGCTCTCAACACCAGGACGCAGACTATCTGTCTCGAAACGCCGCACCTCAGAATTCCCCAGAGCCAGCTCTCGCACATCTTGATCTTCGGGCAGCTCAACGTGCAGACAAGAATGTTGAGGACATTACTCGCCGTCTGTATGGTGCACTGCCTACTAATAATCATCGTTTAGAAAAAGTTGAAAGCTGCTTACGCTCTTCGGGATGGTATTCTGTGTTCTCTTCTTGGCTTCCTGTCGTGCCGCAATGTGTACGACACTCTGTGCTTTTTATGTGCCACGACGCGTTTGCGGTTGGTCACCTTGGCCAAACGAAAACGCTGGCCAGACTCCTTCAACGTTTCTGGTGGAGAGGCATGGCATCTGACGCACGTCAGTATGTGTCCTCTTGCTCCATATGCCAGCACAGGAAAGCGCCATCTCATCCCATACAAGTACATCTGCAACGCATACCGCCACCGGAGGCCCCTTTTGAGGTCATTGGCATTGATCATCTGGGGCCACTACCACGCACCCGGCGGGGCAATAAGTTTCTGATAGTCGCAATGATTACCTAACGAAGTGGACCAAAGTTCAAGCCGTCCCCGACTCCTCTGCGACTCATGTTATTTCTTTCGTGACCGAACGCGTAGTGTTCCGCCATGGCACACCACCAATGTTGATCACGGACCGCGGCAGGCCATTTATGTCTCGAGAGACTTTGAGAGATTGCTGCACCAGTACGGAATCCGCCAAGCTGCTGCCTCACCAGAACACCCACAAACGAATGGACTGGTCGAACGCACCAACAGAACGCTGGCTGACATTATTTCTTGCTACGTAAGCCCAGAGCATGATGACTGGGACGACTTCGTGGCGTCTGCTGCGTTCGCTTTGAACACGTCCCGGCAAGAAACTACTGAAAGACCCCCCTTCGAGCTTGTACACGGGAGAATACGAAAGCTTCCTCAGGAGTCACTTCTTCGGCTTTGATCTGTCCAATGCAGAGCCCGATTGGTCAGAAGCGAACAATACCGCTCTCCTTCAGCAAGCACGTCACCGAGCACGCCTAGCTATTCTACACAGCCAAGTACCTGAAGCTCCCACTAACAAAGCAGCGCCAATCTACGCCGTTTCTTGTCGGGGACCTCGTGTTAGTTCGACGCACACAGCGTGTACCAAAGCGTTGTCAAAAAGTTCTAGCCGCGATTTTTCGGACCCTACAGGGTCGATAAGCAGTTAGGGCCGGTGACATTTCGTGTTAGCGCTATAGCTGAGCTGAAGGACAAGCGCACCAACCGCGTATTTTCCAGTCCACGTCACTGACATGACTCTATGTGCCACGAGATTTGTGCGCAACCTTTTCTTCACCATCTGCTTCAGCCGACAGCGGTGGAGGGGCGGAAAGTGCAGCAACTGGATAACAGCTGTGTCGACGCCAAGGAAAAGACGGAAAAGAAGACGTTGGGATAGTGGGTGTGAGCCACGGTGGCTTTGTCGTAGAGAATAAAGGACAAGAATGGCTGCGGTCAGGAGCGATGCTTGAGGTTTGCAGTAAACAGAGAGACCTCCCTGCTTCGCACGTCTCGTTACATCATATAAATAAATAAATAAATAAATAAATAAATAAATAAATAAATAAATAAATAAATAAATAAATAAATAAATATAATATGTCAGTGGGCATGCCTGTTCAATGTTACCTAAACGATACGAAAAGAAACAACATGCGTCAAAAACAAAGCGTTCTTTTTTTCGTTATCAGCGCCCCCGCTTAATCGAATGAGTAGAGAAAGAAGCTTTAAGCTTGGAGCAGTTCTGAAGCTACACTTTTGCAACCCCACGGGCATTATTTTCAGTGCTTAGGGAATGAGCGACTGGCAAACGGTAACTTAGTCTAATAACACTAACTTACCCGGAACTTCTCTTGCAGTCAGGGCGCTATCCAACTTTTAAACGCCAAGTTCTGTTGACAGGCTTCATAATCTAATAAAGAAATACTTTAGAAACCTTCAACAAACACGTACTCGAACTTCGCCCGAGGTGACGTGCATGGAGTAAGGCGAGTGGTACACTTAAAAAAAAAGTGAAGGAAAGTTTTTTTTTTCTTTTCATGTGATTTTTGAGAGAAGCATATGAGACGCTAAGAACTCCGTTCATACACGTTCACCGGTAAAGAAGAAAATTGTTATTAAAATGAAACAGCGAAGTTCCCTTTCACGAAAAAAATGAAATGATTTTACACGTTTCAAATTTTGAGCACTACGCAGTTTTCAGGGTAATACCAGCTGCTTCTGTAAATTTTTTTGCGGGGATTTCATATTAGTTGAGAGTCTTGAGACTAATCAGATTAGAAGGTTTCTCTGAATACATAAGGGTTCTTCTTGACTTTGCAACCGAGGGTTTTGGGCGTATTGCTAATTCCCGGTACCCATATTTAGGAATTCTTTCTGTGATGCAAGACGATTCTTAAGTACTGTTTTAAATATGCGGGGGGGGTGAATTAAGGTACAGATGGGGACACAACGCAAAAAAAAAATGACTCTGTGCTAATAGTTCGCTGAAAGAAGCCAAGGCTAACAAACGAATCTTAATTTTGCCACGGTCTTCATCGTACCGTGTTTACTAACATTTTTCGCACGTACAGCCACGACGTTGTGCGGTACTGCATCGCTCGATGCGCGCATGCAATGATCTCGCATAAGCACGGCGCCTTTAGATCGTCGCGTGTTAAACGCGTGCGTTGCAGTTGCACCAGCGTCGACATTGCTAAAGCGTTGAGGCACACAACTAGTAATGAAAACGTTGCTTTAAAAGATTATTATTGTGAGAGGGTTACCATGGTGATTTCACACAGACGCATTAGTCTATGCCCCGCCATGATGCCTCTGTGAATTTACCATACTTATTCCTTTGAAAATGTGGGCACTCAAGGCGCAGTCGGAATCACTAAGCGACCGGCGATGCACTCAGTGAAGAGACGCACGACAGGAAGTTGTTTCCAAACATGTACTGTCAAAAATTCCATATTTTCGGATGATAAGGTCGCTTCCTACTAAAACGTCCCGAATACCATTTTAATAATTTCATCAGTTTGCTTACAATATACACATATTTCCCATATACTATCGTATGAATCTTACGAAAACATATCAAATTCTTGGAGCGGCATACGGAAGGTTTCAGTAGGGTTAAAACGTCTTCAAAATTTTTCGAAAACGCGGCTGTCGAATTCAATACAAATATCGCAAATGTGAAAATATACGACTGACGTTCGAAACTCCCAAATGTTCACAGACACCTTCTTCTTGATGCTTGTTGCAGCACATTGGCACGTAATGTAGATTACATTAGAAAGGATGAGCATGCACCCTGTGGCAAATGCACAATGGCTCAACATGTCTACCAGAAGCCAGGAGCAGGGGTTGCCGTTGGTGGCTACTTTGCGCCTAATTGGCTACTTTTGGACCCCGTTGGCGACGAAAATTTCCAGTTGGCGCCATGGCTCTTTTTTTTAAGTTTGTGGTTTTACTTATTCAAAATGGTTTTATTGATCCATCAATAGTAAAGACTGTTGATAATACCGCTTCTGTTATATTTGGCTAGAAATTTGGTGATAATGTTAAATGACATGGCTACTTTGGCTACTCTTGGTGTGAGTTCTGGTGCCTTTTCATGTACACCCAACGGCAACCCTGGCCAGGAGCTAGGTATAATCAGCAAGTGCGCAAATGTTTCAGGGGAGGAATGTTGCTGATAGTTATCTAGAAATATTTGTGACGGCAAACTTGCGGCATGCGCCAGAATGCAGAAATAGACAGCGACGTCCTAGCTTTTAAAATTGCCGTGATTACTGGTTCGATCATCAGTGCCTTTCTCTGACCGCATATATATATCCTCTTTCGTAAGCCGGTTTGTCGATTGATATACTGTTTCTATTTCTCAGCCGAAATAATATTCTATTACAACGATTCTAGTCGTGTGCCCATTGCGCCTAAAGCATGTGTAGTGAACGGTCAGCATGTTGACAAATCTGTAGAATACACATGTATTATCATGGGGAACATACTGCTTTTCGAGTGCGGCAATAACATTCGAAAGCATGGTTGCGTGCACATAAAAGGGATGATAATATTAAAAGATGATGAGTAATAAAGATAATCAAATTGGCTCGACAAACTCACGTATTCCATTACAGCCTTGCAACAAATTTCATTTGAGCAAGAGCAAGCCTGTCTTCATCAATTCATACACAATAAAACGGTCGCACCCGGCAACAATAGCCGATTCACCGAGCAATGCTTCGTCATGGTGTAAACACTCGTTATGACTAGGGAAGCGGACCTAGCGGTCGCATTGTAATGACCCAGTCGCGCCAATTTGCAGTCAATGAAGGGTCCTGTTTATTGTTCACGGCAATCGTGTGATCAGAACTGTCTCTGTAGATCCGGCCCTAATTGATAACAACCACACTTCCCCGAGCAAAGTCGAATAATGATTGTCGTTATAGAAGTAGGTTGAAAACATCATTATTTACATATTTACATTTGCTGCAGTCCTAATTTTAGGATATAACAGGAGTAGGAAACGTTACGCAATATTTGTAAACTAAGATAGACCAAAAATTAAAACCAATGACTGGAGAAGTAGTTGCGCAAATAAAGTACATACAAACACAAATGACAATGACACAGAAGCTAGATGTAGGAGCAGGGTGATTGCGAGTGGCGATTAAAATCTTTAAGCGCTAAACGGCGAATATGGCTGTGCAGGGAATTCTGAAGCTCCATTCTGCGCGAAAAAAAAAAGTCTGTATTGGGATGTGGCAGTAGGAGCTAAAGAAAGTTGTCATGGCTTTGGAGTTACAGGAACAACTTTCCTTAGTAAGCGGGATATGGATATTGTCAGCAAAGCAGGGGTTAAGTTTGTAATTGCACAGAAACAATTTGAAGCTTCGACATCACATGCGAAAGTAGTCACTTCATTTATGAGCGTCAGCTCCTGTGTTGGTCATAAGCTGTGGTACTATGGTCATAGGCTGTGGCAATATGGCACTTACTATAAAATTGCAGGGAAGTGTACGGAAGTCCATCGACAAATTATCCCGCCACCTTAATGTACAGAACAGTATGTTTATGTTTACTTGTTCAGGCAGATACTAATCCGGTCATCTCGTGTTGTCACTCGACAGCAGTAAATAAGTACGCCTTAGAACACTGCGCGCTCTAGCTTTGTGGCGCGGCGAGCTGAGTTATTTTGCTAAAGAGTTGCAAGGTGTTTCGTTGGCTTTTCTTTGTTGTATTTCCCTGTTCCTTGCGACAGTATCGTGGAAAGACATGTTTTCACTGTTTTAAACTTTAAGCCTAAAATGTTGGTTACATAGGCGTGGATATCGGTAAACTATGCAACGCGCAGCCAATGGTGACGGTAATAATATGTACGGGTTTCACGTCCAAAACCACATGACTAAAGCCATATGATTAACAATAGCAGTGACGGTAGCGGAGCTTGCAAAACCGCAAAACCGCAAAAGAGCCGAAGCTCCACATCCAATGGGGCCTGTCTTATCGTATACATACGCGATGTGTCCGAACAAATGGGGAGAAAAAAGGTGGTGCTTCTTGAATATGGAATACGTTAATGTGAGAACTTGGCACAGTTAAAAATGATGTCATGAAACCAGATTTTATGCAGTTTCCGATTTAATGAAGAAACATCCCTTCTCCGAGAGGTCTTTTTAAGATTCAGTGTTGCCATAACTTCGATTGAACGAGAGTAACTTCGTTCGAAACCCGATTTAACAAAGTTTTTTTGAAACATTGCAGCGAAAATGCGGAGATTCTTTTTTTTTGTTTTGTTTTGTCAGACAGCTTTTTTTTCAAGCGTTTGCTCTGACACTTCGAGTTAAAAGTATAGTCACAATTCTCGCCACCGTAGTTCTAATTTGACCAGACTGAAGCCGCGCTCATGCAAGAAACATTTCAATGAACAGTCCAATGCTTTCCTGTCTCCGTAAATGCTCCCACAGGAACACTACTGTGCTTGTTTTCGTTGCAATGTGCTTTATGTGACAGATCACGCTGAATATCTCCTTTGCAACTTACTTGCTTGCAGGCCTACGGACACAATCAGTGCTATAATTCTTGCCTTTCTTTGTCGAGTGCAAGGGAGACGCTACTTGTGGGCCACCCTCGCGGACTTTTCACAGGCACAGGCATGTGGTCGCTTATTGTGTCGGCACGTTACAATCCTGTGCTTCTGTGTACCAAAAAATTCCTTTCCCGATTTCACGACCTTCCCGATTTAACGAATTAATTCGTGTGCGGTCATCACTTCGTTAATTCGAGTTTGAACTGTTGAAGTTTTCCGCCACGCTACTCTATTGTTGCCGTGAGTCAACAGGTTGATGCAAGTGCGTTGCCTGGTTACATAGAAAACACTGCCTGACCTAGATTACTGCAGTCGAGAGAGAAAGAGAAGGAAAGAGAACTGGAGCCAAAGGATAGAAGAAACGGTTGTGCGATCTCATAAGGCGACCCTACCCTGGCCCGATTTCCCCGTTAAGCTTTACGCTTTGCAGAGGTCCCACTTCTTTTTCTTTCTTCTTGTATAACAAGCCAAATATATTGATGGTAGCACACGTCAATCCCCTATCCTGGGGGAAATCTCTGCTGGCCATTATTCTCTCGCGCCGTATATATCTAATCAGACATGGTCAGCCACCGCCTGGAAGGCCTTTCTCATAATCAAGGGCCTGCCTTTGGGCAAGTGTAATGCGGCATAAAAGAGGAGTAAAATGAACAAGACTGTCCCGGACGGAAGAAAGCAGCGTAACGATTGCCCAGTTTCGAGCTAAGGCTACAGTCTGAAGTGATGTGTAGAACAAGAAAAAAATCTTATTAACAATCATAACTCAGACCAGAGGAGTGCTTCGCTAAAGGGCATATGGTTGGGACTTCATGATGGTCATCGTTCTTGTCGCACTTCCTATCGCTATGTACACTGCGAAGAATATGGCGATTGTTTTTACCTCCATGATGAAGGGAGATCGGCAGTCATGGATTTAGAATTTGGTTTGCTGTAGCCCTTGTTATCACTTAGTTCTTTCAAAGCAATCTTACTGTCGTCCTGTTAAGCTAAGTGAACCAAAGACAGCTTTTCAAACTTCACTGTGCGTTTTTTCGTTAAACGATTTTCATTCTTTAAGCTATTAACAAGTGTAAAATGATAGTACATGGTCAAAAGAGAGCTTGTGTTGCCGAGTGCGTCCAAAATTCGCGCTGTATATTGACCGTACATTATGGACAATCTGCAGCAATGACCACTCTGCAAAGGATGCTTTCTTCATCAATTTCGTTGGGTAATAGAAGCCCCTAGAGCTACGTAAAATATTGTACGCAAAAAACGTGAACATAAGAGAGGTCACAGTTATTTAAATCTCAACGTGAAATGCCGGTAAGCAATGTTCACTAACGCACAAGCAAATAATTAAATCAGTGTATAAACTACACAGGCATTGTTAACTGTTTTTGTAAATACTACTTTAAACCAAACCCGTTTACTCTGAAGGACATTTAGTCTTTCCAGAGTTACGCCAGTAGGTCGCAAATGCGCGGATTTAACTTGCTTCATTAGAAGAGTCCACGGAGCCTATAACCGCCGTAACTAACTTTGGGTGTTCTTTGTCAAGCGTTGCTCCCTTAAAGGGACACTAAAGAGCAAAACAATTTTTTCGCCTATTAGTATTGTACAGTTTCACAATCCCGAAAAACACTACTCTTACCGCGTCGCGGTAAGAGTAGTCAGCGAGAAAAACGCGCTATAAGAAAATGCGGGTGGAGACGCCACCTTGAGATTCCCGCACCAAACACCGTGACGTCATAGATTTTGAAGGCCTGATGAATAAAAAAGCAAACACCGACCAAATAAAAGTTTTAAAAGAAACGACGTTCCGGCTTCCATACGGAAGCCTTGTTCACAATGCCTTGTTCACCGAAACGTCGTTTCTTTTAAAACTTTTATTTGGTCGGTGTTTGCTTTTTATTCATCATGTTTCGTCCCGACCAGACGAGTTTCCGTCGAACTCTCGATTTCATTTTGAAGGCCTCTACTGGGTCCTACGCAGCTTCTAATCGATAAAATCAAAGAACACTGAGCTGTCGCGTCATAAACTTGGTTCAACCGCGGATCTCTCTCTATATCTATCTATCTATCTATCTATCTATCTATCTATCTATCTATCTATCTATCTATCTATCTATCTATCTATCTATCTATCTATCTATCTATCTATCTATCTATCTATCTATCTATCTATCTATCTATCTATCTATCTATCTATCTATCTATTTACGTGTGCGTGTGTGTGCGTGTGTGTGTGTGTGTGTGTGTGTTCATGTGTGTGTGCCTGTGTGTGCGTGTGTGTTCGTGCGTGCGTGTGTGTGTGTGAGTGTGTGTGTGTTTGTATTTGTGCTTGGCGACGCTTAAGGGTCCCTTCAATTTTAGTACGCTTGCAGAAAGGACTTAGCCCTTGAAAACAATTGGTAAACAGCACAGTAGTAGCGTAGGGTGGTATCTCCCCGATTCCAGCACTTTCCAGCTTCATCGACACAGGCGTTCAAAGGCATTGCCGCGGTTTTTTTTACCTCATTCGTGCCACAACAAAAAGACAGTGAAAATCTAGTTTAACTTTAGCACTCACCTTGCGCAACGCACACCACCTCGGTCGCACCTGAATGGCTGCTGAATCAACGTTTACGAAGGCTCTTTTTGTTCGGTATAGCAGTCAGTTAACCGAACATGTTGCTTAAAAAGTTAAAAAGCACTCTTATTGAATAAAAAAAAGTGAACAAGCTTTCTTCGTAAAGTTAGTCTGCTTATAATAACCTCCCGTTTTCGCACTGCTCATCGCCTTAAGCACAGAGGGGCAACACGAACTTTGAGGAGCAGCTCGAACTTCACCTCAGCTTAAAACTTCCTTCAAGATCAATTAGGAATTTTTTCAAATATAAAGTCAGCTACGAAAACTACTGAACTTGAATTATATCATTCCTATTTTGTACTGCCTTCGTACCTCTCCTACGCTCCCCCCTCTCTCCTCTAGGCATCCCTGCCCGCGGCGTCCACACTCCGACTGCGCATGCGCGTCCCCTCCTCTCTCGCCTCGCGACGGCGACGCAGGCAGCGTCTGCTAGCAAGTTCCTGTTTAGAAAAAAATTATTTACTCTATGTACAGAGCATCAATTTTGCATGACATATAAGGGCACATGGATACATTCACATTTTCACACTTGTACATCACAAAAACTAACACTTTCGCATAGGGCGAACAGCAGAAGTCTGATCAGCTGATTGAAAAAACCGACTGCTCGCGCTGCACAACCGTTCACTGGCCACTCCGTATATATGGCAATGGATTTTGACCTGCAAGGTGGTGCCGGTGGGAGATTTCTCCTGTGCGTTGTTGAACAATAAAAATTCGCAGCGGGCGCGTTAACTAAAAGCGGACTGCGGGTATCTGTGTCCAGTCAGGTCTTCTGTCTCTCATTGCCCATTAGCAGCGATTGGCATGTTCCAGTAGGACACACTGCTCCACCACTGTGTGCTTTGCGCCTCCCCAGTTTTCTCTCCTGCGCAACGCTGCGATGAGCGCCAGCGTCAACGCCGCCGCCAGTGTAAGCGTTAGCGCCCGCTGCTTCCACATCTACACATGGTTCCCTTTAGCGGGAGATGGTGTATTTTTTATTTTTATTTTTTTGAAAGGGTTTGCGCATGTGCAGTGGGCGGTGGTCACGCCGCACACCACCACCGGATTAAGCTTCGCCATAAGATGCTTCACATCTGAAAATGAAGGGAATCTAAAAGGGCGCCCAGCTCCGCTGCGTGTTTAGGCTTGGCACCCCCAGTGCGAAGAGCAGTCTTGTGTTAATTACGGATATCAGGAGCATTGTCATGGGAGAGCTGCGTGTAGCTGGCGAGTCGCATAGCTGCAACGAGACCACCGCATATGTGGAGCCGGAGGAATGAAGTCCCAAGAGAGGCTTCACTTGCATCGGCGGTAGCATTAACTCAAGTATCACCTGCAAGTGCAACACAATTAGTACTGCACAATCTGACCATTTGTGTACGTTGACAAGCATGTGTTCTTTTTCTTTCTCAACAAGCGTGAGACTTTATATTGAACTTCTTATTGGGGTAAAAATAAAAGGAGTTTTTGATCAATGATAGGCAGAGGGAAGCTGCCAGCTTTTTTTTTTCTCTGAGTGAGGTATGCTGTGCTCTTTTCCTTGCGGCACGGTTGAGGGGTCCACAGAGATGCGGAGCTAGGGACATTGATATTGGCGTTTTATTTAGACGTTTTATTTAAAAATAAGAAAATAAAACAAGAAAATGAGCTCTATTTAAGAGTATTTCAACACAATTAAAACAATGAAAAAACGCCCTCAGTGGAAACCCCATGGCCTACACTATCACCGGCTGGTCGACCATACGCATTTGATCGCTATCGCCGTTCGTCCACTCGTCGTTACTTCCACAGAAAGTGGCAGATGCAGACGTGGACAATTTTTTAGATGTGAAGCATCTTATGGCGAAGCTTAATCCGGTGGTGGTGGTGGCGGTGTGCCGCGTGGCCTCCCTTACTGCGCATGCGCAAACCCCTAAAAAAATAAAAAAACCCCCTCTCCCCCCCTCTCTCCTCTAGGCATCCCTGCCCGCGACGTCCACACTCCCACTGCGCATGCGCGTCCCCCCCCCTCTCTCTCTCCCCTCTCTCTCTCCTCTCCTACGCTCCCCCCCCTCTCTCCTCTAGGCATCCCTGCTCGCGGCGTCCACACTCCCACTGCGCATGCGCGTCCCCCCCCCTCTCTCTCCTTTCCTACGCTCCCCCCTCTCGCCTCGCGACGCCGACGCAGGCAGCGTCTGCTAGCGAGTTTCTTGGTTCAAAAAAACCGACTGCTCGCGCTGCACAACCGTTCACTGGCCACTCCGTATATGGCAGTGGATCTTGACCTGCAAGGTGGTGCCGGTGGGAGATTTCTCCTGTGCGTTGTTCAACAATAAAAATTCGCAGTGTGCGCGTTAACTAAAAGCGGACTGCCGGTATCTGTGTCCAGTCGGAGTTTTCTGTCTCTCATTGCCCATTAGCAGCGATTGGCATGTTCCAGTAGGAAACACCGCTCCATCACTGCGTGCTTTTGCGCCTCCCCAGTTTTCTCTCCTGCGCAACGCTGCGATGAGCGCCAGCGTCAACGCCGCCACCAGTGTAAGCGTTAGCGCCCGCTCCTTCACATCTACACATGGTTCCCTTTAGCGGGAGATGGTGTAATTTTTCAATTGACTTTGGCTACGAAAAAATTTCTTGGATTAAGCGTCCCTGCACCGATCGTGCAGCTTTCCAACCTGCACGAAGAACGGACCGAAGCGGGTGAATGATAGAATACATATGTCTACACAGAAATAGGCAAGAAAGGTCGCAAATTAAAGATTGGGTGATAGGTTAAAAATAACGCAGCAAACTTAGTTATCTGACAATTTTATTTCGTATACGATAAGTTGTAACTTCAAAACGGTCCCCTTATGCTTGCACAATTAGTGATATATGTGAGAGCGCATAATTCATGCAAACGCTTGCCTCTTCTCACCATCATTGCAGGCTAAGTTGCAATAGTTTTTTAAATTGCTATGAGCTAATCGCTTCAATACATGTGGCTATTGTAAGCAGATGCTTCTATTTTTCCACTTGCTAGGGGGTTACGACGCAGCTGGCTTCGACTGTGAGTGGAGGTGGTGAGGGGAGGGAGTCAAGCCAGACTGTATTGAGGTTCAAAATGTTAAACTGTTGCTGTGATCACAATCTCAGTTTTGGAAGAAAATTCAGCCGTAAATTAGGACAGCTAAGGTTCGTGGCCCGTATTACTGTTTCCCAGACGGCCTTGGGTACTTTTTATTTTGAAAAATGTAACATGTACGAGTGTATTAAGGAATGACATATCAAATAAAGTTGAACAATGTCATCTTTTAACATTTCGCTATTGACAAAGACGTTTATTGTAATGCAGTGGAAGATTTGCGAAAAACCTTCCGCGACTTCGGTCGGCCGCGCCGACACAAAGCAAAGCCTGAGCTGGGGAGCTATTGCGGAGGGATGCCTTTCCCGATAACAGTGCCTCTCGTGCTATTCGCCCTTGGCCAGTCTCCAGAGCAACACAAGTATACAGTAAGGCTGTGCAATAATGCTATACAATAAGCATACAATAAGGGTGCCCAGGGTCGTTATCGCTCCACGATAGCATCCCTGGGTCTATATTTTGTAACGATGCGCTGTGCCTTTTTTCCATGCTCGCGGCTGGCTGATCTACTTCATAGAGTGGACAGGCGTCGCTCTGACCTCAGCAGAAGTGCGAAATGCATGAAAACGCCTTAGCATCGGAAAAGGCTTCGCCACAGGCTGTGCGAACGTGAGAATGTGTGTGGCCTCTGTCTCTCTTCTTCGCTTATAGAAACCGTGTTTTGGAGTGGCTCTTTGTGTAACAGTGACAATCTTGGACGCGACACTACAGCATCACCTGTGTTAGTTGACAGCTAAGTGACAGCCTTCACTTTTGTTTCATGTCGGTGCCCTCTATCAGATTTAAAGCACACGTTTACCGCTCAGCCTGTGCAACACGTCAAGACGGAAGTTCAAAGTTTCGTTACGCTTTCCGTAGTCTTCAAAAGCATAACGTTTCTATAAAGTTGTTTATAACTTGGAATTATAATAAGTGACAACAAACTGACATGCCTGTCGAAAATGCGGCGAGAGTTTGCTGCGTTTGAGTGATCACCTGATAGCGCGTCACTCGGGCGTGGATTTTTTTTTCTCTCTTAGTCCGGCCGCGGCTAAATAAAACCTGTCAGTACACTGTAAGCAAAAGTTATCCGAAATTGGGGTTTCTGCGACTCATGAACTCTTAAAAACTACTACTGGCCTTAGGAAAGGTTCTATTGGCCGCGCCTTCCCGCCGAC
This sequence comes from Rhipicephalus appendiculatus, assembly GCA_030522465.1. Classification (NCBI taxonomy): domain Eukaryota; kingdom Metazoa; phylum Arthropoda; class Arachnida; order Ixodida; family Ixodidae; genus Rhipicephalus; species Rhipicephalus appendiculatus. Next base: position 44,134 of record JALIZH010030752.1, on the reverse strand, counting down.
GTCGCTGGCTGCGTAAGGACATGCCGAGACTATCAGCGACGCAAGACACCGTCGACAAGGCCAGCAGGCTTTCTTCAGCCGACCGAACCACCTCGCCGACCGTTCCAGCAAATCCGGATGGACCTACTGCGGCCGCTCCTAACGTCGACTTGCGGCAAGAAATGGATCGATAGCTACCGACTACCTCACCCGCTACGCCGAAACAAAGGAGCTGCCCAAAGGCAGTGCCGTCGAGGTAGCCAAGTTATTCGCTGAGAACATCGTCCTTCGTCATGGCGCCCCAGAGGTTCTCATCACCGAGAGAGGAACGGCCTTTCCTGCTGATTTAACTCAGGCGATCTTGGGATATAGCCAGACAAGCCACCGCCGCACCACCGCCTACCAACGACGGACCAATGGCTTCACAGAGCATCTTATTAAGACCATCGCCGATAGGCTGTCCATGTACGTCGACGTCGAACACATGACGTCACATGCCATTCTTTCGTACGCGACTTTCGCATGCAACCGTACAAGAAACCACGCAGACGACGCCATGCAAGTTGGTCTACGGAGAGGGCCCGGCAACGACGCTCTACGCTATGTTACCCAATGTCACCGACGAGGAAAACATCGAAGTCACCGAATACCTTCAGCGCGCCGAAGAAGCCCGTCAACTGACTTGTTTTCCCATCCAATGCCATCAAAACACCGAGAGCCATCGCTGCACCTTCGACGACGCCATTTAGAATACCAGCCCGGCGATCGTCTCAGGGTCTGGACACCGCTACGACGACGTGGACTCGGGGAAAATCGTCTGAGACGATACTTCGGGCCGTGTAAGGTACTTCGACGTCTCGGCACACTCGAATACGTGGTTGTCCCCGACAACATCACGAACTCTCAACGACGCCGGGACGTCCCGAGGTCGTGCTTGTGGAGCGCCCTAAACAGTTCTACGTGCGTTAGGAACCTGCGGCTGCTTGCATTATTGTTGTTATTTCTTGTTGCATGCATTTTTTTTTTCACCATCTCTTTGAAGAATCGGGGCGATGCTTTCTCAGAGGGGGGCATCTATATTCGCGTTTCTTGTTTCAATTTTGCTGTATCCGGGTTTCACCCACAAAAGTTGTTAGCAACGCTCGGCGGAGGCCGTGTCGAAACGTTCGGGAACCTCCGTGGTTGTTTGAGATTATTGTTTTTTTTTGTTTTTTGGTTGTTTTGTTAAGATTGCGCGCAGAACGCTAAAAGTCAAGTTTAACCCAGAACTGGCGCGAGCCCCAGCGATAACGCTGGAAAGTCCGACGTATGGTGTATAAAATACTGCGCGTTCCAGCGATGATCAGATTATCGCCAGCCGACGCTCTGTTCATCGATATCAATGTACACTGTCGTCCTTTATGAAAGGGAACAAGCGAGCGCGTGGCCGGCGCGTTGCAGCGGCTGCCTACAGCACCATCAACCGATAGCTAAAGAAACCACGTCCGCTTTCGGCGTCATCTATTGACAAACAAAACAACGAGTCATGGCTGTTGGACAAGCGCTGCTAGATTACGCCGCCGCTCCGGTATCGCAACGGGCGGTGCCGCCAAAAGCGGACGCGTTTTCTTTGGCTGTCGGTTGACGGTGCTCTAGGCAGCCGCTACAGAGCACAGGCCACGAGCTCGCATGTTCCCTTTCATAAAGGACGACAGTGTACAGCGTGCATTGATTGCTGTAGCTTGATTTTCCGTTTCGCGGCCACAAGTTCGACCAAATAAGGGTTTCTTCTTGTACACGCCGACTGCTGCCTTCCTCAACGTCACGACCCTGTGGAAATGTGGTGCTCTTGAACGTGCACATAAATCTAAGCGCACGGACCCATAGCATTGCGCCTGCATCGAAATGCGGCCGCCGCGGCTGGGATCTGTTCCCGCAACCTTCGGTTCAGCAGTCGAGCACCATAAACACCAGACCACCAGGCATATTCTTCTAGTCCCTGTCCCATTTGTTCTACTAATATTGTCCTATTATGCACGAAACCAATTAGACCCACTTTCCGCCACACCATAGAGGGCCCGAGGGATGCTTTATCTGATTGCCTTGCACATCATCATCATCATCGTTCTGACTGCGCACACTGCAAGCCCTCGCCCCTCTTCCACCAATGAACATGGTCCTGAGCTTGCGGAGGCCACGTTATACCCGCGAACTTCTCTATATCATCTGCCCGCCTAACATTGATTGGTCTCCCCTTCACGCACTTGCCTTCTCTTAGAATCTACTCTGATACACTTATTGAGCAGTCTTTATCTTGGCGACGCACTACATGCCTCCCCATGCCAATTTCTGCTTGGAATGACTAAGATATACCTAACACCAGTTTGTTCACTGACCATATCTGCTCCCTCTTTGTCCCTTCGAGGGACGGACAACCGCCCAGAACCGGAAATGAGATGAGTCCACTGTTTTAGAGATTGTCCATCGCATTGACTCAAACCAACTCTTTTCTTTTTCGTGAAATGTGGAATAATTTTTTTTAGATGCGAAGCATCTTATGCTCAGGGGCTATGTCCGTCCCTCCCCCGCGTCCGTCCCGCGTCCCGCGTCCGGCGTCCCTCGTCCGGCCACTTTCATGAAGTCGGGAAGCACCCACTATGCGAACCCAGAGCACTGTAGTACAATATAAGGCCGTCAACCACCACTACAGCCACTAGAGTCATGGCCAAGCACAGAGGTTGCTTAGCAATGGCTAGGCAGGTGGTGTGTGTCGCCCAGGTTAGCTCCATTCCCTTGATCTTGCTTGCATGTGTTTGGAAGGGGAAGGGGGGGGGGGCTTAGTCCTTTCCGCGTCCCACACCACCCCAGCGCATGTGCGTCCCCTAGCTCCCCCTCTCTCTCCTCTGCTACGCTCACACTAGAATTCCTCCTCTAGGAATTCTACTCTACGGAGCGGCGCCCGCGTCCTACACCCCTACAGCGCATGCGCGTCCCCCTATCTCTCCTCTCCTAATGCTCACCCCCCCTTTCTCTCCTCTAGGAATCGTCTACTCCACGGAGCGGCCCCCGCGTTCCACACCCCGACAGCGGATGCGTGTCCCCTCCCCCTATATCTCCTCTCCTACGCTCACCCCCTTTCTGTACGCTAGGAATCCTCTACTCTACGGGGCGGTGCCCGCGTCCTCTCCCCCCTGTCTCCTACGCTCACCCCCTTTCTCTGCTGTAGGGAATCCTCTACTCTACGGAGCGGCGTCCGACATCCCCACTGCGCATGCGCGTCCTCTCCCCCCTCTCTCTTATGCTCACCCTCTTTCTCTACGCTAGGAATCCTCTACTCTATGGAGCGGCTCCCGCGTCCCACAGCGCATGCGCGTCCCCTCTCTCTCCTCTCCTACAGTTCGCCCCGTTCTCTCCTCTAGGAATCCTCTACGGAGCGGCGCGCGACAGGTGGTACGACAGCTGCATACTCCGCTGGGGGGCACTACGGTAGTTCTGCGGTATAAAAATGAGGGAGCGCGCCTCATTCTCTCTCTTGTGCAGCGCCGCGATGAGCGCCCGGGCCGCTTCCGCGAAACGAAAACGGCGACGTTTCTCCCGCTCAAGCTAAACATCTGCCCGCTGCTTCGCATCCACACATGGTTCCCTTTAGCGGGAGATGGGGAAATTTTTTCTTCATTCAAGTTCGCGAAAAATAACATTTGCCTTTGACGCCCCTTGCGGCAAAGCATGAACGGTCCGATGTACACGGTCACATGACAGTTGCTCGCTGTACGTAGTCGACGATTTCTTTGTTATTATTGAAATATTGTTTATTTATTTATAATAAAAGATATTACTCCATAAAAATGTGCATAAAGGCATGCGTTAACAGTATGCATTAAAGTGGCGTACCTTCGCGTCACGTAATGATACCAAGCTCGTCAACTTGCCTTGAGCAACTTCAGCGGGTTCATACAAGCAAGTATGCCGTTTCCAGATCGCTAAGAATTTGTAGCGACATAATTCTGGTACCTGCACTTTGCCTTAGAAATGACGCGTGCTGATACTCAGTGCGGCAACCACTCTACCGGAGAGCCACACCAGGTCTCGAAACTGCTTTGGAAAAAGGCCTTATTCAGGCATAATGTTTGTGAAACTTCCCTGGTGGTTGTAGTGCTGGCTATCTAATTTGATAAACATTAGATGTACTCCTAGGAAACAGGTACCACGTCGGATTAACGTTAATCGTATACTTAAGCGCCAAACACTGAAGTTGGTTTACGCAGCAGTAGCCAGGGCTACCATCCCCGCAAGCAAAGGCGCTACATATCAGCTTGCCGTTTCTGGTGCAGGTAATACACATGTTGCTGTTGGTATCGTTACGCAACTGTAAACAAGTAGTTATATAAGACATATGCGACTGTTCAACATTTGTCTGGGCGTACAACATTTGTACCTATCTTTAGCGTCATTTCGTAACGTCTCTCTCAATAAAAAATTACGCCACCGTCACCTTCCCTGCGCATCCTTTGCGTAACATCGATTCCCATGGTACGTGGGATCTCCCGAATGTTTCTTTTGCCCGGCCTCGGTGGAATAGTGGCGACGATGCTCGGCTGCTCACCCGAAGGTCGCGGGTTCGATCCCGGCCGCGGCGGTCGCATTTAGATAGAGGCGAAATGGTAGAGGCCCGTGTACTGTGCGAAGTTATTGCACGTTAAAGAACACCAGATGGTCGAAATTTCCTGAGCTCTTCACTACGGCGTTATTATATTTTTTCTTATTATTATTACTTTTTTTCTTTCTCTTTGTGGCTTTTATTTTGATATACGTACGTATACACATCCTGGACATGACGGCGAGGGCAAAAATTTGCTGAGATTGTACATAGCATTGCTCTCGCAATAAAAGAGGTGAATGAAAGGGAAAAAAATTACGCCATCTCCCGCTAAAGGGAACCATGTGTAGATGCGAAGCAGCGGGCGCTAACGCTTACACTGACGGCGACGTGGACGCTGGCGCTCATCGCAGCGTTGCGCAGGAGAGAAATCTAGGGAGGCGCAATCACGCAGTGATGGACCGGTGTTTCCTACTCGAACATGCCAATCGCTGGTAATGGGCAATGAGAGACAGCAGACTCGGACTGGACACAGAGACCCGCAGTCCACTTTTAATTAACGCGCACGCTGCGAATTTTTATCGTTCGACCTCAGCATCAGTCCTTGAGAAGGGGGTGTCTTCTTGTATAGTTTTCGTGCGCAGATCTATCAGCTGCGTCGGCATGTTCGTTGCCCAATGTGCCGCAGTGACTTGAAAGCCACTTAAACGTGATTTCATGTCCTTGGACGCAGAGGTGGTGACCCTTGGAATCCGTAAACACGCTCCATTTCTTGGCTTGTTGATGGTGAATTACTCTAATTGCGCTTTGTAGAGCAGCAAGTTCCACAGCTGTCGATGTCGTCTGGTGAGATAGCCTAATCTTCATGGTGGTTGCTGTTGCAGGAGGAGGAGGAAGAAAACTTTATTTTAACTGTCCGGCGGCCTCAGATGTGGATCCCACGCCTAGGCGTCAGCCGGGAGCCCTTGGGCCCTGGCGGCGTCTTCGGCCCGCTGTCGGACTGCCCAGAGCTGCTCCTCCTGGGTCTGTGCTGAGCAGCACGGTCTCCCACTGCTCATGAGTTCTAATTATGCGACCCTGTTAGGGCCGCCTTGGACAGGCCCACAGGATGTGAAGTAGGTCTGCCCTGTTCTTACATAGTTTGCACCTGTCGGGTGTACTGGCCTGGGTAATAGTGGTTTTAGGCCACCGGGTTCGGGTACGTGTTTGTTTGGAAGGAGGCGCCAGGCCACCGCTTGCTGCTTGGTAAGTGTGTGGGTGCGCGGGAGGATACCGGGCCCTTTCCCAATCGGTAATGGTTTGTGATTTCTTTGTAGGCAACCATGCGCTCTCCTCTCCAGCCTAGTGGGGGCGTCTCAGTGGCTCGGCGTGTAAGCCCGAGCCGCGGGTGTGAGCCGCCTCGTTGCCAGGAAGAGAGTGTGCCGGCGCCCAAATAATTTGGACTTTTCTGTGGTCTCGAAAATTGACCAATATTTTTTGTGCTTCCGGCGATATTCGCCCTCTGGCGAAATTCTGACTGCGGCCTTAGAGTCGCTTATGACATTTTTAGCCTGCGTGGAAGCTATTGCCAATGCGATAGCTGATTCTTCCGCGGTTTCCACGCTGCCGGGTTCTGAATCGAGCCTGCTAGCCTCAGCTTTCCACCGTCGTTACCTACGACCGCAATGGCCATGCCACACGTATGCGCATACTCCGCTGCGTCTACGTAGACAGCATCCGTTGCATTTGAGAATCGATTTTTAATTCTTTTTCGAGCGTTCTAATCTCCTTTCCTTGTCATATTTGGGGTGCATGTTCTTCGGCAGCGGTGGAACGTAAAGACGTTGCCTTGTTTCATGCCGGAATATTTGTCTTTACACCGTGTTGTGTTGCGTAGTTTATGCCGAGGGTACTAAGTATTTGCCTTCCCGTAGGGCTTTGCGCTAGTCTTTCATATTGAGCTATTCTTTGTGCCTCTATGAGTTCGTCAAGTGTATTATGGAGTCCTAGTGCTAAGATCTTGTCAGTAGCTGTTCGCATGGGCAGCCTGCCGATGCCCATCCACAGTGGTTATAGATGGTTATGCTCGCTGTAAATCTCATACAACAAAAGAAGAGAAAGCTTCTTGAGCACTGCAGACGAGAGCCGGGCTTCTGACCATGTGCCTGGAACCGTGAGTCGAACCTGGGGATGAGTCATACACCATGGGGGGAGTTGGAACTCTGGCTGGAGCTGTATATCCTGTTGGTATGGCGTGTACGGTAGAACAGGGCTGTCTGAGAAAATAAAGCGTGAGCCTGGTCTTCTGGCAGTGAGACTAAATGATGGGCAGGCATGGAAGCGCTCAGGGCATGTAAGGTATCTTTAATAAGGGAAAAATAGACAACCACCCGTTTGTAGCACGAAGCCACAAGGAAATTTCGCTACAACGGGTGGTTGTCTATTTTCCCCTTATTAACCCTTCCGCCACCTTGCGGGATTCCGCAGAACTCATTTGCGTAAGGCATCTTTGTAGCAGGGATTTCAATTCCACTCACTGGGGACGTACAACTGTGGACATGTCTATATCATCGAAGCCGGCTTCTCAAACGTGTCACATTCCTAATATTACCTTCATTATATCAAACGATAACGTTGTCACACAATAATTCACAAAAGATATCCGCCTGTATTTGAATGATATGTTTTCTGACGGAAGATAATTTACATGTTCATCTTCCTTTGTCACGAATGACGTATCCCTCACACCACAAACATCAGCGAAAACGCCGTTCTCACGGCAGCTATTGGCAACTCGTCGGTGACTGCTTCCCATGGCATCATTTCCCACATTGCGTGGGAACTGCGAGACTTTTTGTTTAGTTTCTTCAATGCAAATAAAGACATCAGACACCCTAATAAAGTTCGTCTGACTGGCTGACATCAGGTACCTACATACTTCTGCGTACTAAGGAACATATGTAACGTGTTCATGGGCGTTTCAACAGGAGACGATACCCCGTTATTTATTTATTTATTTATTTATTTATTTATTTATTTATTTATTTATATAGATGACGGCTAGGCGTTGCGTTTTCCAATGCGTATGCCTTCCATGTAGCGATAGCCGATACTGCAGGCTGTGAACACAGCGGCGATGAAGAGATCATTCGATATTCTGTTCGACCGCCCACAGAGCTGTACACAGCACACATTGAAAAACCGCTTTAAAAAACGCTCAACAATTACGACGACCAGCCTCCAACAGAAAAAATAATATTATGCCATCGAGAGGGACCTGGCGATGCAAGAAAAAAAGGCTGTGGAAGAACTCCGGCGAAAACTTTATAATTTCCGTCGGCGTGTGCTAGCTGTGCTGACTGCAGCGGCCCTTTCTCTCTCTCTGTGTGTGTGTGTGTGTGTGTGTGTGTGTGTGTGTGTGTGTGTGTGTGTGTGTGTGTGTGTGTGTGTGTGTGTGTGTGTGTGTGTGTGTGTGTGTGTGTGTGTGTGTGTGTGTGTGTGTGTGTGTGTGTGCGTGCGTGTGTGCGTGCGTGCGTGCGTGCGTGCGTGTGTGTGCGTGCGTGCGTGTGTGTGTGTGTGTGTGTGTGTGTGTGTGTGTGTGTGTGTGTGTGTGTGTGTGTGTGCGTGTGTGTTTGCGCACGTGCGCCACAGTGCTACAGTTCACCTGCCAAGGCGGGGCGGGAGTGCCTCCATGAAAAATGGAAGGAGCCCGGGCCCCCCTCCCCTTACTTTAAACCCTGATTTTGCAAAAAGGCCAAACTAAAACTGCCGACGAAAAGAAGAATGAAAAAACCCGGCAGATCGCACGCATTGCAGGAATCGATGTAATACGAAGCAGCCAGCAAAGAGCAAATGGATGATGTCCATAACATGCATGTCATGATTTGCATGTTACGACATGTCATTTATGTTCGTCATACATTCACGTTGCGCTATACCCATTTTGGTGTATATCTATATCAAGCTAGCGAACTGGACACAAGCGCGCCATGAGCGCAGGATGTAAATGGCGTTGTACATGACATGCATGTCATGATTTTCATGTTACCACCTGCTACTTATGTTCGTCATACAGTCACGTATCGCAGTACCAATTTTCGCGTATATCAAGCAAGCGAAACGGTGCGAGCGTGCCATGAGCGTGGCATGCAAGTCATGTTCTACGCGACACGTCATGATTTCCATATTACCACTTGTCATTTATGTTCGTCATACAGTTAGTCACGTAGGCGTAATACCAAATTTGATGTATGTCAGTTTAACGAAACGTCCGTCAGCGCAGCATGAGTGTGGCATGTATACATTATGCTGTACATGGTATGCACGGCCTGATTTCCATATTACCACCTGCCATTTATGTTGGTCATGCAGAAATGTTTCATCATACCAATTTCTGGATATATCAAATTAAGGAAACGGCTGCAGGAGCACCATGGCCACGGCGTCTAAATCATACCGTTTATGACAAGTTAGTCATGGTTTTCATGATATGACCAGTCATTCATGTTCTTCATACAGTCATGTTATGGCATACCAATTTTGGTATGAACCCCTTAAAGGAGCACTGACATCAAGTTTACGCATGTGGATTTTTTTGCATTCGCGAGTAGCTATCGACCCCCAAGTAACGATTCGCGACTCCAAATGCAGCGGAAGGACGAATAAGTACCAGTAATGTTGACCAATATATCCGGTATCGAACGCGATTCAAAATGGGAGGAAAGCCCGCAAAATTGTAGTGCTGGTAGCGCTACCTCGCGACGCAGGGGCCGCTCCCAGCTGATCCCGCTGCCACAAAAAAAAGGTGACGTCACGTGCAGCTGACATCGCTCACATTTCGTCTGCTAGGAGCACACGTGCAGCCATGTCTTTGTCGTCAACCGCGTCGTCCCCGCCGTCGTCGCGGTCAACATCGACAAACGAGGATGACAACGACTTGGAATTGGGAATTAGAAGAAGCGGCAGGCTCGCGATCCTGCGTTAAACGTAATGTATCAACCCCGGCCGTACTGCTGGAGCACAGGAACACCAACTACGCACCTCATGTCGTGGACTTTTGGTGAGTGAATCGCTGCTTTCAGCTGCAGTAGGGCACACGCATACGGTGGGAATAGCCCCGGCCTGGAGACTGGGTCATATCGAATGAGAGACCCAACTGCTTCGCCAACACAGGATTCAACCTGTAGCAGCCGGCATCAAAGTGAAGCGAGCAATTGCGGCTGCTGATCACAGGCGTCCAGTCCCTCGGTCCAACGGCACGCCGTACGAAGTCTGGCTGCGTTGAGGTTCGCGGCTTGGAAATGCATGAAAGGACACGCACTTTCCGCTTTTTCCGCGCCTCGACGGCCAGGTTCGCACTACGCAGCGGCTCCCCGGACATCTTGGCACGTATTGTGTCGCTCCAAATGATCGCACTCGAGCTGTGGAGCACACGACAAATCAGTCGATGCGACACGATCAACCACACGCACGGATCAACACGGCAAGGAGAGCCAGTGAGACCATCGCCGGGCGTCGGCGCCACAATAAACACCTCAGACCATCGACGTCATTGTTACTAGCGTATTACGAGCGAACGTCACAGGTGTGGATGTATCACACCTCACACGTAGCACTAGTGCCGATGTCGCAGGGCACTCAGTTTTCCGTTGAGCTTTCATACGCTGTTTGCCCTCAAAATAAAATAACTTCCACGTGACGGACGCCATTCAAATTTGGCCAAGAAGACCTATGCATACCGAGCAATCGAATAAAGGACACATCTCGATTTTGAAATTTAATGTCAGTGCTCCTTTAACGATACAGTCTGGAGAGCAAAGTCGTAAGCGGCTGAATAGATAGATAGATAGATAGATAGATAGATAGATAGATAGATAGATAGATAGATAGATAGATAGATAGATAGATAGATAGATAGATAGATAGATAGATAGATAGATAGATAGAGGATAGATAGATAGATAGATAGATAGATAGATAGATAGATCCTCATTCGGACCCGGAAATTTTTATTTATGTAGTTTATTTGCATCTTTTCATTTCCAAGCAAAGGAAGTTATTTTTGCTGTATTTTCAAGCTCTGTCCATTATTTGTGTTCCTTCGCAGACTTATTCCTTCGCCAGCGCAGAGACCTCGTAATTGGTTTACCCAATGATGTGTGTTCTGCGCACCGCATATTGAAAATCTGTATGGGTGGATTTCATTCTGTATTCTCTTTCTTTTCTCTGTGTGGGGGGCGAGCGGGTATCTTGCCTATTAAGCCTGTATCTTGCCCGCATACTTAAAAATGTTGCCAGCTGCTAAAGTAAGAACCTTTTTTCACATAAGACTTTCCTGTCAAGAACTTTCCTACTTTTTGTGTGGTTGCAGGAAACTCTCCCAAATTTTCAAAGTTAGATTAGAGTAACGCGCTTTCAAATCTAATACCGCACTATACTTAAGAAACTGTCCATTCGACAGGCCCACCAATAGTACCGTGGGCGACATGCGTGGAGTAAGCGCAATGTCGCATTGATCGCCAAAAATATAAATTGACAACGTGTGAGCACAGGCGAACACAAAAACAGAAAAACTTTTTGCGAGGTAGCCTATGTGGAACTTTTACAAGTGTGCAAAAGCTTTAAAAAAAAAAGGCTGCCGATGAGTAAGTAGTTCTAGAGGCGTGTTAGTCATGCATATTTTATATGTGTATAACCAACATCAGCCGAAGTTGGTAACACGGCGAGTAAATACAGTAGGTTACCCAAAAACTATATTTCATTTGCCGCCTTTCCATGGAAAGCACAAGTTTTTCACAAAACACAGGCGTCTACTCTCGTGACATTGCGAAAGTAAGCTCGTGGATGATGTTTGCTCATGTTTTTTTGATGCACACCTCAACCTTCCCAAAAACGGTACCGCCGCATCATTAGCCTCCATCATACATACAGGAAGTTCTCCGCGGTCTCAACAGACCTGCCTCGCTGACGCTACGGTCCCTCGAGGTCTATGCATAGGCCTGCCCCCTCGCTATTACTGAAAGCGCGAGCTGAGCCTGCAGCTCTGCTACATGTTATGCGCTTTTATACCCTGACACGCATTGTGTGTCATGGCGTCTCGGTTAATTAATGCAAAAAAAAAAAAAACACGAATACAGCATGGTACCTCTCATGACTCAAGGGACGACAAACATGCGGGAAGAGTTCACGAGCAAACTGGATCCCATGCGTATACGCTGTTGCATGCTCGTTAATGCTTGCGTCACGTTCTTTCCAAGGCTGTGTTGATACGCCGAGTCAACGCGTACTCAACGAAGCTCAACAAAGTTCATCAACAGAAGTTGGTCGGTAGTGCCAGGCTATTTCTGAGCCAGGGGAACCGTCATCGAAATATGATATAGTTTCCGCTCGCTAGAACTAATTCCGCCATTGGGCATTAATAAAAAGAGTGCCAGATAGAGCTAGTTGGTATTTCATTTGGCGGAGACAGCTGCTACAGCGCTAAGCTAAACACAACAGCCAAAGTGAAGACGGGCAAAACCTTCGTCTACCAGTGACAGCTTGTGCCCCGCCATTAGCTTAGTGCTGAAGTTATAGCCATTAAGTGCACGCTGTCGTGTTCAAAGAAAAAGTCAATTGTGAACCCCCTTACTTCCCCTTAGAATCCCCCCAGCCCCGGTAGCGTGCAATGTTGCCACTACGTTGAAGAGACTTTCAATATTGCGCCAACGTTGTGTCAACATTTGGTGCTGCTAGGGAATCTTTACACTGCTACTGATCATACGAGCCTCGACGAGAGTGTCGGGAAGAGCGGGGGTGTAGGTCTGGAGCGGGGGGGGGAGGGGAGGGGGTTGCGGCAGCGAAACTTTGTCTTCCCCCTTAATGCAGTACCATACGCACATATGTGATGAAGCGTAAAAAAATACCATCAGAACGTGGGTAGCGGAAGTGCTAATTGCTAAATGACGTGCACACGTTTTCAGCGGCTAAACTATCGATTTCTAGCATAAAGCCGCTTTAATGACAGCCATGTTGCCTTCAAATTACTAACAAATGTTTGTCCTTTAATAAAGATCACCTTTCCTTTTCTGTGTTTCTTCCCGTAGCCGCGGGTCCGGTGCCGAACCTGCAGGTTCAGTCACTGCCTGCGGCAAGTTTTCTTTTCCTCTCCAGTAATTACATCACATTTATATCATAATTACAACTACACAGTTAAAAATAAGTGTAAAGAGCGTCCCCTGTAATCTCCTTAGTTCGATTGTTGGTTTTCATTAAAGGAGCAGTGACATCAACTTTACGCATGTCGCGTTTTTTGCGTCAACGTGTAGTTTTCGATCCCCTAGTAACGATTAGGTACTGATTATGCAACAAAGCGACGAATTAATATATGTAATAATGATTAGTATGCCAGTATCGAACGCAATTCCAAAAGGGGAGCAAAGCCCGCCAATTTTTAGCGCAGCCAACGCTGCCAAGCGGCCACCTCCCGTGGTCACGCCCCATCTGATCACGTGGCCGCACGAAATGGTGACGCGAGCTTCAGCTGACATTTCGTCTGCTCGGGGCGCACGTGTAGGCATGTGTTCGCCACCCCCATCGTCGCCGCCGCCGTCAAGAGCGTCCAAAAGCGACGATAAAAACACTGAGGAATATGGAATCGCTGCGATTCGCGACGTGGTGAATCATTTACGATTCGATCCTCTTCAGAGTAGTGATTCTGATATCGACGCCCGACCCGGCAGCGACGAGGAGGCAGCTGGAGACGCGCGCTTGGGCAATGCTAGCTGGCAAGACATGTCACAACTACGCATATGAACCCTGCGTGCTTGTTATTTGTTTGAAATAATATTTCCCTGAACCATACGTTCCGTACTGGTGCACTTTGATCGGTTATTGTCATGTTTGCGTCTGCCTAAGCATAACCAATGTGTCGTAATAACAGGTCAGCTAGTGAATGTTGCCATGTGTGTCAATTGTAATGTATACTGCTTCATAGACTGAAACGCGACAAGAAAAAAAAAAAAAAAAGTGAAACGCGGAGGCCTGTCGTTTTGATTCCGTGAGCGCGTTGTGGAGGGTAGCGTTTCGCAATGGCGCGCCATACTTTTCGCTTTTTCTCTTATTTGAAGAGCATGATTGCAGCGCACAACGGTTCCACGGCATGCTGGCACGTAATGCGATGGAGATCGTAGCTTCGAATAATCACATTCGCGCTCATGACTCCACGACAGTCCACCAAAAGCGGCAATAAACGGTGCAGGATTCACACGAACGCGCTGCAGGAACCAAGCAAAAACAAAACAAGCGACGCCGCTTGCCAGGCAGCTTGGCGTCGCCGCCAGGCGGTACCACAAGTAGGCACCACGATGAAAAACATTAAACTTGTCGACGTCAGCGTTGCTCGCGCATCGTCACCAGCGTCCGAGGCGTGGCCTAGACGCTAGCTGAACACGTCAAAATAGTGTCGATGTTGCATGGCACGAACGCGCAGTTGAGCCTTTGCCCGCTCTTTGCGCTCGATTTGAAATTTGGTGTCACTGCTCCTTTAAGGTTGAGTCTAAAAAAAGAAAACGTTCTGCAGAAGGGTTGTTTGTTAAAATAAGCCCATTTCTACATTAAAGTGATTTCAATTGCTGTTTCGCAGGTTACCCCGGTGCTCCACCAGTGTACGTATCCTTAGGTAAGCCACGCACATTTTCTGCCAGCTTTGACTTGTCCGTGCCAAATCAATATTACTTGCAGTCTAAATAAATTGGGTCCGTCGCATTAGTCTCAAATTGTCGGTTGAGACCCGTTCCGCCACTTGCGTCTATAATTACAAGGGCAGCGGTGCTTCAAACAAATGTTCCACACGTTTCAGCACATCCCATGCGGATAAAGATCAACGCCCCGTAACTATTCTTCTTTTCCTTATTCCGAAAAAAAGAGAGCACTTCTTTTCATAATTTTCGCAATGTGAAAGGGCCTCTTATAAAACCTACACCAGGCTTCAGTTTGTCTCATAGCGACAGTGCTATACTTCGCAAGCCAAAGAAGAGAGCGCTAGAACGCTTCAAGGGAAAGAGGCTATGGGAACTCGAGTGCAGGTCCACAGAAATCAGAACGTCATTCGAACATCATTTCAATCTCGGTGCATTGCACAAGTGATTGCACATATTGCGCCAATATTTGCCACGGGAGGTCGTGACGTTCACGAATGCAGCACTCGGCGTTTTACAAGGCTGAACTTTTTAGTTGGTCGAAGCCTGTGCCCGGAAAACGAAACGTCACTCTACACGCAATGCACGCTGTAGACTGATATCGGCGAACAGAGCGTCGGCCGTTGACTAATCTGTCGAGTGGTGAAGCGCATCGGCATTTGAACATGTGTCATCGAAGATTCCAGCGTTATCGCTAGCGGCCGCGTAAGTTCCAGAACAAGCGCTATTGTTCGCGTTGTGCACGTAATCTCATCAGAAGGTTCTAAAATTATCTAGATGGTTCCCAGTCATCCGGGGGTGTTTTAAGCAAAGCAGCAGTTACACGGGTAATGGAGCCGTAACATAAAAATAGGAAGAAAGGAGCACGTGTGGCAATATGATATGGCCATTATGGTATGACATGATAAACATTAAATGATTAAGCACATATGAGTGATAACAATAATAATTGTTGGGGTTTAATGTCCCAAAACCAATATATGATTATGAGAGATGCCATAGTGGAAGGGCTCCGGAAATTTGAGCCACCTGGGGTTCTTTAATGTGCCCCTGAATCTTACTACACGGTCCTCAAGTATTTCTGCCTCTATCGAAAATGCAGCCGCCGCGGCCGGGATTCGATCCCGTGACCTGCGGGTCGGCAGTCGAGAACCATAACCACTAGACCACCGCGGCGGGTCACATATGAGTGAATGCCACACCAAAAACGTCTGCACAAAGCACTCAGCATAACAGCTCTGTATAGTAGGGTTATTTGCATGTGCTCTTTTACCTCTTTTTCGGTTCATACTGGTTTCCCCCGAACCGAACGTAACGTTGTGTAACGTTGTGTAACGCCGTGAATAATAAAACTGCACGCGCTTCCAAGCCGTAATCAAGGACGACTACGTTTGCGCCACCAACTGACGACACGCGCGTCCCGGAGTGGCTGCTGCTGCAATCCTTCCCAGTGTATGCCGCAATGCAGCAGAAACTGAAAGTTTGTCGCCTGACACGGAGCAAGCGGTTTCGTACATCTTCAATCATCTTCTGGGACAACAGTACACAATAGCCGTAAGGACAATAGAAAAGACGCTTTCACAGAAGCAATCGCTTTGTACTTATGCGCTGTACGAAGTTGATTCCCTGCATTCTTACGCGACTTCTCTCATTCCTTTTCTCTGTCATGCTCAGGATTCTCTTTCCGAGCGATATGGTGCAACGCATCTGCGGTGCACTTCCGCAGCGCCTACCAATGATTGAACTGCGCATTAATTAAGCGTCCTTCTGTGAGCGTGAGCAACACACGCAGTGGCGCAAGCACGAAGTTCCAGACATTGATAAACATTAAGGTACAGCTCTGCATGGTTACTGTTCTTCAGAACTTTGTCTCTCGTTATGACGAGTGCAGTTTCTTGACTTGTCTTTGTGAGCACAGTGCGGGAATATGGACGGAACAAATATTAGGCCTCACTAGGAAGACAGAGTACGCGTTTCAGACAGTGGCTAATTACCTTAACTGCTTAAACTCACGCGGAGTTCATTGACACCATTTAAGGGGTATTTCCGTTTGGTACTCTTCACTTTTGAAGGGCATCCAATTTAAATTTTTGATTTCTTCAGTTTCTGACTCCAAATTAAAAGCCCATTAGATTCCATTAAAAGCACCATATAAATCAGGTAAAAAGTAAGGGAACCTTAACAAGAATGTAAATGGGACCAAGATAATACCCTTCGCCCACATCCCTTCTGCGTACGCTGTATATCTGGCTCCTACTTTCTCGTTCCCTTTAATTTTTTCATACCGGCTTCCCAAGCACAAAGTAGCACTCCGGAAATTTCCCTGTCTTTCCTGTACCGTTCGCTTGCTTTACTCCTTAAGATAGCAGGGCTACCACCAGACCCGTAGCCAGAAATGTTTTTTTTTTTTTTTTTGGGGGGGGGGGAAGGGTTGAAGCCCTTTGAAAAACACACCTATTTATTTGACTTCGGTAAAACGTCCCCCCTCCCGCCGAATTTCGGAGGGGGCCCGGGCCCCCTAGCCCCCCCTCCCCCTCCTGGCTACGGGCCTGGCTACCACTATTGCGTTCATATTGTTCCCGTCTCTGAGACCACCCCCACCGGCAACCACATCCAGAGATGTAGTGCACATCAGCCGACTAAAACCGTACCACTCTCCCTCTGAAGATGACGTTTAAAGTGCCCCGAGACGGCGCTTTTACAGCGGGGGGTAATGCTACGTAGCAAACATATCAAGGGTCAGATATTCTGCCTACAGAAGACGACAAAGAGGACTGGCCTGTCCGGTGTGCTTGCTGTCCGCCATCTTGTCGATGCTCTGCACAGCAGTGTAAATACATCCGTAACCAGTCACGTCTCGTGTTATTTTACGTAACAATATTATTAAGTTTCGTTTGTCTGGGCAAATTTAGCTTGTGACATTCTCCACTCCCGCCTGAAAAAAGGGAGAGGGAAGGGGGCTTGTATGGAGAGGCAGACTACATGCAAAGACGCATACACGCATGAATATACTTAAAGGACTGAACACCCCCCCCCCCCCCCCTCTCTTATTCATAAGAAAATAATTATGGCTACGCCCGTACCGAACGCCACTGATGGCCAAGGCTGTTAGCGTGGAATACTGTAATGTCTAAGGGTAAAATTTAGAACGGCATCTCCATAAATACACAGAAGTGAAGGTAAATTGTGTAAGAGAATAGGGTATTGTTATGTAACGCCGTGAATTGACTTGGTTTTACGAGAATAGCATATCAACGTATATTTGATGTTACGAAGTCATAGATTGCAATACACATAACTAGTTTTTGAGTCTCAATTAACACATATTAAATAAAAATAGATTATCAAGGCACCATGCATCACTGCTATGTATTTGTATTAAAGCAACCAAACAATCATGGGGAATGTAAACATTTCGACAGAAATCAGTCTGGCTGTGTGGAATATTTAAGAAGTTGAAATGGCTCCAACCAAGTTTATAGAGAGCCCGATCTTTCGGGCACCGATTCTGGTCCCTTCCTCAGGGGGGTGACTAGGTTGGTCGTGGAAGCATCTCCTCGTCTTGTTTCACCACGGCTCCGGGTTTCCCTTTCCCTCACGTTTCGGAGGCCGTCAACGTACGCTGAGGGCATTGTTCCTAGGGACCGGTTCACATTTCCAGGTGTGTTCTGTATGTGCCAGGGCTCGAGCAACAGCCTCCTTCCCAGATTTCTTTCTGTTTCTAGAACAGAAGCGCCATAGAAGTCAAGCTTATGGTCATGTTTCTCTCAGTGCTCTACAAGAGCGCTGCGTTGTGCCTCCATCTTCCTGACGTCGTTCTTATGTTGGCGCATTCTTTCTGGGAAGCACTTGCTCTCGCCGATGTAGCTGGCTGGACATTCCGAACACGGCAACTTGTACACCACGCCTTGGTGTTGTTTAGAGGGTCGAACCTTCGGCCGCGGTAGCAAGCCTGCGTCGACGCTCATCCGCTTGCAACATCTAACGTTGAATTACCTGAAAGGTTTCTTTTTTCTTGTAATTTCTGGGGTCTTCTTGTCTTAAAAACATTTCTGTATGCCTCGGTGATTATGTGATGCAGAAGATAACATAGGAGTCTTAAAAGCCTGCACCAAACTTGGCTTACCGCCATTACGTTTTCTGGCTTCAAAATCAACTTTGCGCGGAACAGATCAGGGGAAGCTTTACTGCTGCATCGCAAGTTTTCGCTCTAATTGAGCTCTTGATAACCGAATAATCCTTCACTTTAAGGCAAAATTACCCGAAAGAGGAGTAACGGAGCCCAATAGGCGCGCGCGATGAACGGATAGACCGCTGAGGAGTAACCACAGAGGGATGCGTGCCGTGTGCAAACCAGTTAGTCTCCAAAGGCACCAAAGGGATTAACCGCGCGGGAAATACGTCACGTGTGCGAACCGTTGTCAAGGGAACTAACCGTCCTCCTCGCTCTTGGTCAGTCTTCTCACTTGTTTTCATGGAGGCGCGTTGGCGGTTGTGTCGCGCTCGGAGAGTTCGACGATTTAGGAACTACGCCGCGGTGCCTTGGATAAACACGTATGCCGCGTATGCGTGGATGAGCGTGCGGTGCTGCTTTTACGTTTCGCCGCAACCATGAAGTTTGGAGCTGGTCTCGACACGCCGAGACGCCGCGCTGTATTTCTCCGGCCACGGTGCGCCGGCGTAGCAACGGCACTGCGTCGACACCGGCTGGGAATGGCGGCCGAGAAGACATAAGCCTATCGGATCCATAAATTCAATCCGACTCTGGGCAGAAGTTGGCGCTGGATTATTTCACAAGTAAGTGATCATAATTTATTTTTCCGTACCTGTCGTTTGCGAAGCGCATCGCGCTAGTTGGCAACGGGCTCGATCGTGTTGTATATATCGCGCGCACGAAATGCACCGCGAAGGTCGGCTTTGGCGTC
Organism: Rhipicephalus appendiculatus; assembly: GCA_030522465.1. Classification (NCBI taxonomy): domain Eukaryota; kingdom Metazoa; phylum Arthropoda; class Arachnida; order Ixodida; family Ixodidae; genus Rhipicephalus; species Rhipicephalus appendiculatus. The sequence goes on along the minus strand of JALIZH010030752.1, from coordinate 24,998 downwards.
CGCTCACCTGTGCTTTGTGACTGCCTGAAAATCGGCCGTCCATTGCCGTCGGCTGCCTGACGCTCTCGCCGCGGTGATGAGCTGCGGGCTCGCGATATTGGGCAGAGGCCTCGCCGCTTCAGTGCGACTCGTCCAAAACGCATTGCGGTTGCCGTCAACGAGCTCGGTTGAATGTCGCGCGCTTGAAGTGCACCGGCAACTGGCGGGTGCTTTAGCTAGCCGACTTTAGCTGTGCTTCGGAACTCTGTGGATAGTTTTCGCCATTACCGTTGGCTTCCCCGTCAATCGGTCGCAAGCAAGCTCAGCGCCGTTCGTGGCGGCGGCCCCCGCGTTCGCTTGTTGTACTCTGCCGCTCGATCCAGGAACTTTGTGAAAATTTGTCGACATTACCGTCGGCTTCCGCGGCGCTCGCTCGAAAGCAGCTCAGTGCCGTTCGTGGCGGCGGTTCCGCGTTCGCTCGCTCCTCTGTTCGAGGTTCGCTGGCGGCACAAGCCTCCGCGTTCGGCCCCGCGTTCGCTTGCTCGGGCTGTGTACGACGCCGCTCGCAGAGAACTCGCCGACTCGTTGGCGGCTCGGCGGTCACGGCGCATGATGGCTGCGGCTGCCGCACTTGAGCTGTTGCGCTATGTGACTCGAAATGCGTTTTCGATTATGTATGACATAGCGGTGGAAATATTTGCATGCCATATTTTAGACGTGCGTATTTATTTCACCTTGCACGTATTTGCCATGTGCGTGTATCTTCCTCACTGTCACATGTGACTTAACTGTTTGCAATCTTTTTGTGCAGACGTTGTCCACTACGTGCAGAAGGCTGCTTGCGCTTGTGCGTGCAATGCCAGTCATCTGTCGCTTCCGTTGGAGCAGCTTGACCAAGACGACTGTAAGAGATATGACAACGCGGCTGGACCTGAATTTGACATCTGGCAGTGAATTCACTGAAAGAATGCAGAAACTTAATATATATATAGAAAAAATAAAACATTTCATTGTCTCACTTTTGTCTTTCGTTGTTGCATTGACTGCGAAAGCAGTGAAACAAGCATAACTAAATATTTTTTTTCGCGTGTTCTTTTCTGCGCCATTTGTTGCTCACTGCGGAGAAAAACACGCGAGAAAAAGTATCAAGCCTTGCAGATATTAACTGTGCAAAATCATCCCTGGCGATTAACGCATCATTTGAACTGAGGATAAAAAAGTTCATCCCAGTGGAGCATTTGAGTGGACCAACCTGTTCGTCCGGTCAGGTGCAACCGTGGGGACTAACGGTTGACCGGTAAGGGGTAAATGTGAGGACTAAATGTTAGTCTATTGAGGTGCAACTGTGGGGACTAACGGTTGCCCGCGAAGGTGTAAATGTGAGGACTAAATGTTAGTCCCTTGAGGAATTCGCAACTGTGGGGACTAATGGTTGCCCGCGAAAGGCTTGTGTGAGGACTAAATGTTAGTCCCTTGAGGTGCAACTGTGGGGACTAACGGTTGCCCGCGAAGGTGTAAATGTGAGGACTAAATGTTAGTCCCTTGAGGTGCAACTGTGGGGACTAATGGTTGCCCGCGAAGGTTTAAATGTGAGGACTAAATGTTAGTCCCTTGAGGTGCAACTGTGGGGACTAACGGTTGCCCGCGAAGGTGTAAATGTGAGGACTAAATGTTAGTCCCTTGAGGTGCAACTGTGGGGACTAACGGTTGCCCGCGAAGGTGTGAATGTGAGGACTAAATGTTAGTCCCTTGAGGTGCAACTGTGGGGACTAACGGTTGCCCGCGAAGGTGTAAATGTGAGGACTAAATGTTAGTCCATTGAGGTGCAACTGTGGGGACTAACGGTTGCCCGCGAAGGTTTAAATGTGAGGAATAAATGTCAGTCCCTTGAGGTGCAACTGTGGGGACTAACGGTTGCCCGCGAGGGTGTAAATGTGAGGACTAAATGTTAGTCTCTTGAGGGGACTAACTGTTAGATCCGTGCCGTTAGTCCTTAAAGGGACTAATGGTTGTGGCAGCCCCATTAGTCCCCAAGAGGACGAACGGCACACCCTTTTAACACCCTCTTTTGCCTTAGAGTGTTGTTTATATCAAGCTTTGATTAAACATTCATTCTGCAATTTTGTCCACTGCTTATAGTTCTTATGCTGGTATTTGTTGTTTTCCTTCACTTTCCTTCTGCTGCCGCGCACGAGATTGCATCTAAGAATTAAGCTTTCATCCAACGCCAAAACACTCCCACTGGTCACAAAAAAGAAAATAAAAATAAAAGAACACTGAGGAGCGAGAACGAAACTCGGCTATGGTGAGCCTGGGAGCTGAACCCAAAGGATGGAGGTCAACTTGCGTCAAGCGGATTATACAGAAGCCGGAACTTCGTCCTTGAATCCGGTCCGGCTATATTGGACAAAGGGAGCTTACTCAGGATGCGTAGGCGGGTGTTGTTTTTCGCATCGCCTACGTTCGCGACTGATCACGTTCTCTTTAGGTCTCCTTCTTTATCTTCATCGTTGTCAGGGTGCTGCCGCATGGCCTAAGGCATAGGGCGTCCAGTATTTAAGAGGACCTACTTTGGGGCTCTTCAGGCGCGCATTGAATTTTGTTCTCTCGATGCGTTTATAGAGGAAACTTCGAGAAAATGTAAAAAAGGGTGCATTGGAGGTTCAAAGGAAATTCAGGAATTTTGTCCCACAAGGTATTAAGCTATCGAAGGATAATGCTTTATATCGGTAGGAAGCTCGGGGTACAATCGCTCAATTTGAAGATTATCGGACCATATCTATGACAAGTTCACGATCATAATGCTGATGGTAATAATAATGACAATACCGTTGATTATGTGATATTTTAGACGGGCACATCCATCCACTCTGTGCGAGTTACTCAACTTTTTTATGAAAAAATCCGTAAACAGGAATTGTGTGCTCGAGCGTTGCGAAGACATGTCCACTTGTTGAAACATTGGCTCGAGCACACAACCCCTGTTTACGGGTTTTTTCATCGCAAGCTTCCATCATCCCCTGCCTGCCGTTTTTTTGGATTTCAACTTTTTTATGTGCTTTAAGGACAAATAGATGGCATCAACTTCTTTTCATATACATATATACAAGGTGTAGTCACCACGCAGAAAATAAAAGGAGAGCAAAAAGACGTTTTAAACACGAATGTCGCCTCAGGTATACCGGCTGTTTGGAAACTATCATCCAGTCTTCCTCCTCTCGAACATTTTGAATAAGAAATAACGACCTTGCAAAACGCAAAGTCGCAAACATCTGTAAAAAGTGCCGAAATATACATTTCTTTTATATTTCGTGCAGTTCGTGAAGAAATAATGCGATGTCCCAAATGTTGGCATCTGTATGGAATGTATGCGTGCAGCTACATTTCTATGCCATTTATACGCAGCGCACACCTCGGCGTTCCTTTGTACGCATCCATTCATTCCCTGACGGGGGCCGACACGACACCACTATGCTTCCCATCCCAGGGCGTGCATCATCGGCAAAAGCCATACTTACTCTGTGCTGGTATAACGCGCCGAGATCCCATTGAATTATGCAACAACTGCATCTTTCCCTTTATACGCCTGCGCTTCTGCTCATCTGAGCTTTCATGTTAGCTTCTCTGTTTTGTTGTTTTTGCTGCTACAGCGGCACTCAGTCCTTCAACTTCGTTATGCTCCCACGCTCCTTTATCGCACCGTACCTAAACCCCACTGCTGCTCTCGAGCGCTCGCAAGGGACGGCTGGTAGCCTACAACGATTCGGCGGGCGTGCAGCTTTAGGGAAAACCGTGTGTCTGTATTGGAACCTCTGGGAATAACATACGCTAACAATGAGCCCAGTAATTGTGCTGGCTTTTCGATTGAGGTGTCTCACAAAGCCGATCAAGAGAAATATCTGACTTTACAATTGATTTTGCGCCGTCAACTTACGGCATGAATATGAAATAAAAAGGAAGATCTTATTGGCTCTTTGGAGCAAAGAGAGAGAGAGAGATGGGATGCGGAAAGGCAGAGAGGTTAACCGGAAATCAAATATCTGGTTGGCTACCCTGCACTGGGGAAGGGGTAAGGGGAGACAGAAAAGTAAGGAAGAGAGGAATGAGAGAGGGAGGGAAGCAGAAACACACACACAAACACAGGAGTGTCACAAGCGTTCAACGAGGCGGGTCGCTCGCAGGAACTTCAACAGCGCCTTCGTCGCTTTCAGGCGCGAAGCTCGATCTCCCCGGCATTTCAATATCGACTTCTCAGAAAGAGGCTCGTCGTCGAGTCGCGCAAACACTGCTGCGAGGGACTGTCTCTGAGAGCTGTACTGAGGGCACTGACATAAAACATGTTCAGTGGTTTCAGCAGTGCCGCAATGTTCACATGCAGCACTGCGTCCGCCCATCCGATGCGGCAACCAAAGGCGTTCGTAAACGACACCCCAAGCCACATGCGGCAGAGAACGGTCGTCTCAGACCGGGGGGTAGGCCAGATGGAATTTCAAGTCGTAGACATGGATCCAGGCTGTGAAGACGGGTGTGGAGAAAACCGGGCGTGTTCCACATAGACCTTGCGACATCATGCGCGAGCATATTAATCTTTGCTGCTGCGTCGCTTCTTGATAGTGGAATAGGTTCCATCTCGCCATTTTCATGAGCATTCTTAGCTGCGTCGTCGGCATGCTCATTACCAGTGATGCCGCAGTGACCTGGTAACCATTGAAGAGTTACGTCGTGCCCCTTGTCTATTAGCTGATGGTATAGCTGTCGTATTTCCAGCACCAATTGGTCTTGAGGCCCACGACGTAGAGCAGTTCGAAGGCACTGCAAAGCTGGTTTCGAATAGGTAAAAATAGTGCACTTTAGTGGAACTTCTCTGTTGATCCTGCGGAGTGTGTGTTGCGGAGTGCCGCGAGCTCCGCGGCTATCGATGTCGTCTTGTGGGACATTCGAAACTGGATGCTTTCGGCCTTTGCTGGGAAGATCACAGCTCCTGCAGATCCTCCAACAGTTGTCGAGCCGTCCGTGTAAAGTTTAATATGGAGCATCTTTGTATACATCGTGCAGCATGAGCAGAGTCAACTGCTCTTGGAGCAAGATGAATTCCAAGTCTATGGGAATATACGGTTCGGCCATGTATCGGTGCTGACACTTTTGAGTTGATGATGCAGAACACCTATGAGGTGTTAGCCTGAATAATCTCTTTAGGAACGTCTGTTTCGATGTTTTACAACCAATAGCTATCAGCTGCTGTTATAAATTATCGTATTACATTATCATCAGAAATAGTTCAAGCAAAAGAAAAGTAAGGAAAAGGACAGGACGCTTATGTTAGTCTGTATCCGATCGCGTTTTCGCTGAATAACAACTCACCATTCAACTGCACCATACCTCTGCATTTGAGTAGTATTGTCACGCAGCAGCTAAAAATATCCCATAAGTTTTTTCTGTCTCCTGTGTAACCATTAGCCTAGTAAAGAGAGGCGCTGTACCTTGTAATACCACTACGATAGTTAAAACTGAAACTGTGAGCAGCGAAAGATATGCAAAACAGATGTGCGCAAAAAAAAAAAAAGCCCAAGAAGACAGAAAAAAAAAAACTCCGAATGCTGCTGTGTCTCCCTTTCTTGCGCAGTTTACGGTAGGGATATTGTCACGTGGTTGTGACGTCGACGAAGGCAGCAGGCGACGTGTCCAAATTGAAACTGTTTATTAGGCCGAACTTGTGGCCGGTAAACAGAAGGTAGGATTACAGCAATACACGCTGGCACTGATAGCGGCGAACAGAGCGTCGGCCGGCGATCAACTGAACATCGTTGGAGCGCGCCGGCTTTTATGCATCAGGCGTCGAACATTCTAGCCTTATCACTGGTCATCGCGCAAGCTCAGGAATAATCTCGAGTGGTCGCGTCTTGCGCGCAATCTTAACAAAACGATCTACAATAATCGCGAAGGTTCTAGAACAATAAGGCGCGGTTTGAGCTGAGCTTTGCTGACGGTCTTTGTGGGCGAAAACCGAATACAACAAAAGTGAAAATAAGAATAGCGCGTGGCAATGCCCCCTCTGAAAAGGCATCGTCCCGATGCTTAACACAGAACACGGGGGAAAATGCATGCAACAATAAATCACAACAATAAAGAAAGAAAGTACAATAATTGAGCAATAAGTGCAGTCCTCATGGTTTGCTAACGCGTAATACGGCTTGAGGCGCACGACATGGACGACTTCAGGTCCGCGCACGGCGCCGTTGAGAGTTCGTTATGTCCGGGACGACCTCGTAGTCCAGAGCGCCGAGACGTCGAAGCACCTTGTACGGCCCGAAGTATCGCCGAAGGAGTTTTTCACCTAAGTCCACGTCGCCGTATCGGTGTCCACACCCAAACGCGGTCGCCGGGCTGGTATTCCACGAAGCGTCGTCGAAGATTGTAACGGCGGCTGTCGGTCGTCTGCTGATTCTTGATCCGCAGGCGGGCGAGCTGTCGTGCTTCTTCGGCGCGCTGTAGGTAGGCGGTCACGTCGATGTTTTCCTCATCGGTGACGTTCGGTAACATGGCGTCGAGCGTCGTTGCCGGGCTCCGTCCGTAGACCAACTTGTACGGCGTCATCTGCGTCGTTTCTTGCACGGCCGTGTTGTATGCGAAGGTCACGTACGGAAGGATGGCGTCCCACGTCTTGTGTTCGACGTCGACGTACATGGCCAGCATGTCGGCGATGGTCTTATTTAGACGCTCGGTCAGGCCGTTGGTCTGTGGGTGGTAGGCGGTGGTCCGGCGGTGACTTGTTTGGCTGTACCTTAGGATCGCCTGAGTTAGCTCCGCGGTAAAGGCCGTACCTCTGTCGGTAATGAGGACCTCTGGGGCGCCATGACGCAGTACGATGTTCTCGACGAAGAACTTTGCTACCTCGGCAGCACTGCCCTTGGGCAGGGCCCTTGTCTCGGCGTAGCGGGTGAGGTAGTCAGTAGCTACGACGATCCACTTGTTTCCGGAATTCGACGTCGGGAACGGCCCCAGTAAGTCCATGCCGATTTGCTGGAACGGCCGGCGAGGTGGCTCGATGGGTTGCAGAAGTCCGGCTGGCCTAGTCGGTGGTGTCTTCCGTCGCTGACAATCTCGGCAAGTCCTCACGTAGTGGGTGACGTCGGCAGTGAGGCGAGGCCAGTAGTACTTTTCTTGTATCCTTGCTAGCGTACGGGAAAATCCAAGGTGTCCAGCCGTCGGGTCGTCATGCAAAGCATGCAGAACTTCTGGTCGTAATGCCGAAGGTACTACGAGGAGGGGAGTCGGCCCGAAGTGGCGAGAAGTTTTTCTTTAGCAGAACGCCGTTGCGCATGAAAAACGACTCCAGTCCTCGTCTGAATACCTTTGGAGCCACGGTGGCTTCGCCCTCGAGGTATTCCATAAGGCCCTTGAGTTCCGGATCGGCGCGCTGTCGCTCGGCGAAGTCGTCGGCACTTATGGTTCCCAGGAAGTCGTCATCATTCTGGTCGTCCAGCGGCGGTGGGTCGACGGGGGCACGAGACAGGCAGTCGGCGTCAGAGTGTTTTCTTCCGGACTTGTAAACGACGTTAATGTCGAATTCTTGAAGTCTCAGGCTCCACCGTGCGAGGCGACCAGAAGGGTCCTTCAAGCTAGCTAGCCAACACAAGGCGTGGTGGTCGCTCACAACTTTGAAGGGCCTGCCGTAAAGGTAGGGGCGAAACTTTGATGTAGCCCAGATGATGGCAAGGCACTCCTTTTCTGTTGTGGAGTAGTTGGCCTCTGCCTTTGATAGCGACCGGCTAGCATAACTGATAACCCTTTCCAGTCCGTCCGTCCTCTGCACAAGGACGGCGCCGAGTCCTACGCTGCTTGCGTCGGTGTGCACTTCTGTTTCGGCGTGTTCGTCGAAATGCGCAAGTAACGGAGGCGTTTGCAGGCGTCGTTTAAGTTCTTGAAATGCTTCCTCCTGCGGCGTTTCCCACTTGAACTCGACGTCGGTCCTGGTGAGGTTAGTGAGAGGCTCGGCGATGCGGGCGAAGTTTTTAACGAACCGCCTGTAATAGGCACACAAGCCGAGAAATCGACGCACGGCCTTCTTGTCGGTGGGTGGCGGGAAAGCAGCGATGGCGGTTGTCTTTTGCGGGTCGGGGCGTACTCCGGATTTGCTTATCACGTGGCCCAAGAACAAAAGTTCTTCGTACGCGAAGCGGCACTTCTCTGGCTTGAGAGTGAGTCCGGACGTCTTGATTGCCTGAAGTACAGCTTCAAGGCGCCGCAGGTGTTCATCGAAGTTCGAGGAAAACACAACGACGTCGTCCAAGTACACAAGGCAAGTCTGCCACTTCAAGCCAGCCAGTACAGTATCCATAACGCGTTGAAAAGTCGCGGGGGCCGAGCAAAGACCAAAAAGGCATGACCTTAAACTCGAACAGGCCGTCTGGTGTTATAAAGGCAGTCTTTTCTCGGTCTCTCTCGTCGACTTCGATTTGCCAGTAGCCCGTCTTCAGGTCCATCGACGAAAAGTACTTCGCGTTGTGGAGTCGATCCAGGGCGTCGTCTATCCGTGGGAGGGGGTACACGTCCTTCTTCGTGATCTTGTTCAGGCGACGATAGTCGACGCAGAAACGTAGCGTCCCGTCCTTCTTCTTCACCAACACCACGGGAGACGCCCAGGGACTCTTGGACGGCTGGATTATGTCGTCGCGTAGCATTTCGTCGACTTGCTTCTTTACGGCTTCGCGTTCTCGCGTCGAAACTCGATACGGGCTCTGGCGGAGTGGCCTCGCATTTTCCTCTGTTATGATGCGGTGTTTCGCGATTGGGGTCTGTCGAATTCTTGACGACGACGAGAAGCAGTCCTTGAATTGCAAGAGCAGACTTTTGAGCTGGTCTTGCTTGTGCTTCGGGAGGCTCGGGTTGACGTCGAAATCTGGTTCGGGACCTCGATTCGTCGAAGCAGGCTCGGCAGCATCGAAGAGGGCGAAAGCATTGCTGGCGGCCACGCATTCATCGATGTAGGCGACCGTCGTACCAATGTTTAGGTGCCTATATTCGTGGCTGAAGTTTGTCAGCACTACCTTTGCTTTACCGTCACGCAGCTCGGCTATACCTCTTGCGACGCAAATTTGACGGTGCAGGAGTAGGTGCTGATCGCCCTCGATGACGCCTTCGAGGTTCGCAGGGTTTTCGGTGCCGACGGAAATAATGATGCTGGAGAGCGGCGGAACGGTCACCTGCTGTTCTATCACATTCAATGCATGGTTCCCTGGCGTCGCGAGATGCGGGAGCGCTTTGTCTGAGGTTAGTGTTATCGACTCAGACCTTAGGTCGATGACGGCGCCGTGGTCACTTAGGAAGTCCATTCCAAGTATCACATCCCTGGAGCAGTTTTGTAGGATTACAAAGCTCGCAGGATAAGTCCGGTTACTGACGGTGACTCTCGCCGTGCAGACTCCAATCGGCGTTATCAGGTGGCCTCCAGCTGTCCGGATTTCGGGTCCACTCCAAGCGGTCTTTACTTTCTTCAGCTTGGCGGCGAATGACCCACTGACGACGGAATAGTCGGCCCCAGTGTCGACGAGAGCGGTCACTCCGTGGCCGTCGATAAGAACGTTGAGGTCGGTAGTTCGTCGTCTCGCGTTGCGGTTAGGTCGCGGCGTCGGGTCACGGCTGCGTCGGTTTGTTCCGCCGGTTCCACGTTGCGTAGTGATGTCTTCTTCGGGCTGCGGAGTTTCCACGCCAGGGCCTCGTTCGTCTTGTGACGGGTTCTTTAGATTTCCTTGCGGCGTCGTCGTCGGCGGCGGCGGAGGATCTTCGGTAGTTCGTCGTACAGCAACCGCACCTCCATCGGTTGCTGCCCTTAGTTTTCCGAGTAAGGGCTAGGAGATCGGCCCCGGTTTGGGCCAGCGTACTGCCGGCGGTGCGGTGACGTGTAGCGGCCAGGCGACGGCGAGCGGGATGGTCGTCGGGGTGTCCACTGAGCACCTGCGAGGTAGTCGGCGATGTCTTGCGGTCGTTCACCCCGCTGTGGACGAGGCGCGTTGACGGCGAAACCTCGTAGCCCCATCTGTCGGTACTGGCACCGGCGGTAGGTGTGGCCAGCCTCTCCGCAGTGGTAACAAAGTGGGCGGTGGTCAGGGGCGCGCCAAACGTCGGTCTTTCGAGGAGTGTAGCGTTGACCGGCGGGTGGACGATATGGCGTCGGTGGCGGTGGCGTCCGGCGGCGGTACTGCGGCGGTGCGACGTCTTCACGTGGGCGCGGCGGGGGGAGCGTTACGACGTGCTGCGGCCGCGTAGCTCATGGCCTCCGGTTGAGGATGTGGTGGTTCGGGGATTCCCAGGGATTGCCGGACTTCCTCACGAATGATATTAGTGATTGAGTCCACCTGAGGAGGCGATGACGGGAACATGCGGCGCAGTTCTTCTCGCACAATGGCCCTTATCGTCTCGCGCAGGTCGTCGGAGCGGAGCCCTTGGACTTCGCTGATGTGTGGCGTGGAACGACGATCGTATTGCCGGTTGCGCATGTCTAGCGTCTTCTCAATTGTCGTTGCTTCAGCGACAAATTCTTGGACACTGGTAGGTGGGTTCCGCATCAGTCCCACAAAGAGCTCCTGCTTGACCCCTCGCATGAGGAGGCGAACTTTCCTCTCTTCGGGCATGGCAGGGTCGGCGTGGCGGAACAGTCGCGTCATTTCTTCTACGAAGATGGTCACGTGTTCGTTCGGCAACTGCACCCGTGTCTCAAGCAATGTCGCGGCCCTTTCTTTTCGGACGACGCTCGTGAACGTCTCCAAAAAAGTGCTGCGAAACAGGTCCCAGCTACGAATTGTGGACTCCCGATTCTCGAGCCATGTCCTTGCTGCTTCTTCCAGGTAAAAGTATACGTGGCGCAGCTTGTCCTCGGAGTTCCAGTTGTTGTACGTTGAGACTCTCTCGAACGTCTCTAGCCAGGTTTCAGGGTCTTCACACGGCGAACCACGGAATGTTGGTGGCTCCCTGGGCGGCTGCATCACGATCGCTGCAGGGGGCACTTCGGCCGTCATCGTGCCTTTTGTCTTCGTCTCCGTGGCTTTTGGCTTGGCAGGCAGGGGTCCGTATTGTGGTGCCAGTCCTTGTAGTCTCCGGCTAGCTCGATTTTCCTGGATGGTGTCGGTTTCTTCTTGGCGACTTGGGCTGGGTTCACGGCTTGACGGGGGCGTCCGGAACATGAACGCACAGCACCTCCACCAGATGTCACGTGGTTGTGACGTCGACGAAGGCAGCAGGCGACGTGTCCAAATTGAAACTGTTTATTAGGCCGAACTTGTGGCCGGTAAACAGAAGGTAGGATTACAGCAATACACGCTGGCACTGATAGCGGCGAACAGAGCGTCGGCCGGCGATCAACTGAACATCGTTGGAGCGCGCCGGCTTTTATGCATCAGGCGTCGAACATTCTAGCCTTATCACTGGTCATCGCGCAAGCTCAGGAATAATCTCGAGTGGTCGCGTCTTGCGCGCAATCTTAACAAAACGATCTACAATAATCGCGAAGGTTCTAGAACAATAAGGCGCGGTTTGAGCTGAGCTTTGCTGACGGTCTTTGTGGGCGAAAACCGAATACAACAAAAGTGAAAATAAGAATAGCGCGTGGCAATATGAATAACCGAGCCATAGACGAGCGCACGAGGGGGGCAACCGCCCCCCTGGCCACCTGAAAGGGAGGACGCAAAGACTGCCCCATACATAGATTTATGAGGAGGGGGGGGGCTGCTGCGATGAACCTTCGCTCTTCCTGAAGGGGAACCCTGCGCACGCCTATGAACCGAGTAGCCGAAGCTTTTACCGTGTTAGACCACTGATAGACTTGTTCCAGCAGCAATAATAATAATTCATTGAGTATAACGTCCCGAAAACCACGATATGATTATGGGAGATGCCGTAGTCGAGGACTCCGGAAATTTCAATGACCTGTGGTTCTTTAAAGTGCACCTAAATTTAAGTACACGGGCCTCGAGCATTTTCCGCCTCCATCGAAACGCCGCCGCTGCCGGGATACGATCCCACGACCTGCGGGTCAGCAGTCGAGCACCATAACCACTAGACCACCATGACGGGTTGTTCCAGCAGCAAAAGAAGACATCACAGGCTTAAGAAGAATTCTGTTTTGGGTTAGGCACGCGGTCTATGTCGCTTTTTATTATATCGCTTCACTTATTATTCTTCGCAATTTGCAATGTAGTTCTAATACATCTCAGTCTAGTTAAGTGACCGAACTGGCGTTCGTTGTGATAAATGTTATATGGCTTGCGTTGGTATAGTGCGCGGTGATAATGGGGTGCTGTAATCAGATATTCGGTGCACCCTATTTCTTTCTTTCTTTCTCTCTACTTTCCTATATTTCTACCACTTTTTCCCACAATCTTCCCAGCAAGGATAGCTAACCGGATTCTCGACTCCACTTGACTATTCCTGGCCTAATCCGTTCTGTCGTTAACCCCCTCTTGTCCAACACACGTTAATCGCATGAGTGAGGGATGAACCAATCGTAAATATCAGTTCCTATAAGTCAGGGGGTCTCAAACACGCGGCCCGCACATGACTGTCTTCTCCCCACATTGTTTTTATTTTCTCATTAGGTGTGCTCGTGAGCTACAGAGGCATGGCTGGTTTAAGGCATTGTGTACGTGAGGCATCCCATGTGTTGACGTTGTTTTGAAACATAATGGTGAAACAAAATTTGTATTTCAGAAGCGGGGCCCAGATTTGAGTCGTTTTGGAGATCGGTATCGACATAATTTTGGAATCATGGCACCAAATCCCCTTCAGAAATGACCTGTATACGAGATACGGGACAGTTTTCTTTCAAATAGCAATGTTTTCTGGCAAATTGTACAACCTCCCCCCCCCCCCCCCCCCCCCCGGCTCCTACCTGCTTCACTGGCCCGGCCCTTGCGGGACTCAATTGCGTGACTGCGGCCCGCTGGCTGAGGTGAGTTTGAGACCCCTGCTATAAGTAATCAGAGCTACCCCTCTTATCTCAAGATGACGAAGAGCGAACAGGCCCGCTAGCGAACCAGGCCCGTTAGCCGGTTGCAGATAACTAAACAAAGTAAATAAACGCATCAATCAAACTCTTGCTATGGGCTGCCTGGGGCAAAGAAAGTACAGTCTCTATGGCATACATATGTAGACGCTCCAGTCAATGCCAAAAAAAAAAATAAGTTTAAGAAAAAAAAAGGTGAGCCAAAGGAAAGAGTGGCAGATGGTTTAGGGAGTAATCAAGCTTCCTATTGGCCGCAGGCTTGCTCGGATAACCATGGCAGTCAGTTCTTGCGCGACTCGCATCAGCCTAACCGACTGCCCTGGATATGCTCGGTAACGTTATTTGGTGTTATTGTTTCCTTCTTCATGCGCTGCTGGCAGACTACTGCATCTTTCTTGGCGCCTTGTATGCGCGAATGTTTGCCTTAGATTATTCTCAGATTGCACCGCCCCCCCGCCTTTAGCAAGTGAATGAAAATAGTACCAGAATAGCAGCGTACGTCACCAAAATTATGTAAGTGCATTCATTATCTGAACCACCTGTGGTATCTCAACTCGTTAATGTACTGCATCTGTACGAACCGCATAACATGTGCCTGGAGCGTCTTGGTCTGTCTCCCAGCACTACGAGAAAGCTCTCTGGGGGAAGTGCTCTAGGCAAGAGGCTTGTTTTTCCCCTGCTTTTATTCCCTTATATCTGTCTAGGGATCAAAATCATTTGGGATGCACCCGACCAACAGAGTTAGCGCCTATTCCATAGCCTGTATAAATTATGTAGATGTACAAGTACTCACTCGAGTTTTATACTATCGGATTTCGATAAAGTCTGTAGATTATGTGAGGCTTAAAACAGGCTTATATACTACGCCCACTTCTATTCTCGGTGGTCTTACTGTGCAATAGTATGGGCAAAAATGTCTGCTCAGAACCTCAACAGACTAGAGGTATTACAAAAAAAAATAGTTTTTAGAATATTTGAGCATTTTTATGGGCTTCCTAGCTAACTGCGTACTCATCAGCTCTTTATAAATTATGATATTACTAGAGCAAGTGACTTTGACACATATAAACTAATACTTTATACTCGAAAATAACACAATTCATCAGCATTCAGTTGATAGCTCCGGCCGATACATTCTCCGAAATCAACCCAGACCAGTTCCCTTTTCCCGCACACGTTACGGCGAATGCCTTCTTCAATACCAGATACCAACAATATTTAACAATTTTTTTTAGCTAGTATCGACTTTTAGCTAGTATCGACTGCACATGCCTGTAGAGCGATTTACGTGACATTTTTGTGAAATGCCTGCTGCTCCAGAACAGGTCCTTGGCCTCTATGATGATGTGTCCGACAACTATTTGCCTAAGGACCTCCGACTTGATGTGGTTGGAAAAAATTACACCATCTCCCGCTAAAGGGAACATGTGTAGATGTGAAGCAGCGGGCGCTAACGCTTACTGGCGGTGGCGTTGACGCTGGCGCTATCGCAACGTTGCGCAGGAGAAAAATTGAAGGACACTTAGTACATTCCAAAGTGTGTTCGGCGAAAGCGTGTGGTCATTCCACTGATTATGCCATGTCTTTTTTCTTTAACACTCTCAGTGGCATAAGACACAAACCTAATGGGTGCGTGTTTTCTTCTTTAATTTTTTACCGTGAATCGCAGCGAGACGCGAGACTCATCTTCCTCCGTTCGCATGCGTTAGTATTTTCTCGCGCTTTGCGCATCGTGCAAACGCCATCCGCGTTCCAGCTCTTAAGTTGACGGACCCGCTGTAAATTGGAAAGTGTATTCCGTGAACGCCTGGGTCCATTGAGACGGCGTCGGTCAGAATGATTGCAAACTCTGGTCACAGCGACGCTACGCAAGCAAAGCGCGAGCGCTATAGAGTCCGACGCGACCGGCGTCCGTCTGCACCTCCCGGCGGCCACCTGGCTCAGTGCCAGAGCTCGGATGAACGGACGGACGGACAGACGGATGGACGGACGGACGAACAGACAGACAGACAGACAGACAGACAGACAGACAGACAGACAGACGGACACCGGACGAAGGTCGGACGGACACCGGACGGACGTGAGCATGAGACATTAAAGACTTTCGCCTTAAAGATTACACCATCCACCGCTAAAGGGAACCATGTGTAGATGCGAAGCAGCAGGGCGCTAACGCTTACACTGGCGGCGGCGTTACGGCTGGCGCTCATCGCAGCGTTGCACAGGAGAGAAACCTGGGGGGCGCAAAGCACGCAGTGATGGACGGTTGTTTCCTACTGGAACATCCCAATCGCTGCTGGGCAATGAGAGACAGAAGACTCGGACTGGACACAGAGACCCGCAGTTCGCTTTTAGTTAACGCGCACGCTGCGAATTTTTCATCGTTCGGCAACGCACAGGGAGAAATCTCCCACCGGCACCACCTTGCAGGTCAAGATCCATTGCCATATATACGGGGTGGACAGTGAACGGTTGTGCAGCGCGAGCAGTCGGTTTTTTCAACCAAGAAACTCGCTAGCAGACGCTGCCTGCGTCGGCATTACGTGGCGAGAGAGGGGGAGCGTAGGAGAGGAGAGAGGGGGGAGGGGACACATGCGCATTGGGGGGTGTGGTTGCCGCGGGGGGGGGGGATGCCTAGAGGAGAGAGATGGGGGAGGGGACGCGCATGCGCAGTGGGGTGTAGACGCCGCGGGGAGGGATGCCTAGAGGAGAGAGAGGGGGAAGCGTAGGAGAGGGAGGGGGCAGGGGACGCGCATGCGCAATGGGGGTGTTAGCGCCGCCCAGAGGGATGCCTAGAGGAGAGAGGGGGGAGGGTACGCGGATGCGCAATGGGTGTGTAAACGCCGCGGGCGGGAGGGATACCTAGAGGAAAGAGAGGGGAAGCACAGCAGAGGAGGTGCGTGGGGAGGGTTTGCGCATGTGCAGTAAGGGTGGTGAGGACGCACACCACCAGCACTACCGCCAGGACGGACGGACGGACGGACGGACGCCGGACACCGGATGGATGGACACCGGACGGACGGACACCGGACGGACGTGAGCATGAGACATTAAAGGCTATCGCCTTAAAACTGAGGAGGCGCAAAGCACGCAGTGATGGAGCGGTGTTTCCTACTGGAACATGCCAATCGCTGCCAATTGGCATTGTTGAGAGACAGAAGACTCCGACTGGACACAGAGACCCGCAGTCGGCTTTTAGTTAACGCGCACGCTGCGAATTTTTATTGTTCAACAACGCACGGGAGAAATCTCCCACCGGCGCCACCTTGGAGGTCAAGATCCATTACCATATATGCGGGATGGACAGTGAACGGTTGTGCAGCGCGAGAAGTCGGTTTTTTCGACCAAGAAAGAAACTCGCTAGCAGACGCTGCCTGCGTCGGCGTCGCGAGGACGAGAGAGGGGGGGTAGCGTAGGAGAGGAGAGAGAGAGGAGGGGACGCGCATGCGCAGTGGGGGTGTGGACGCTGTGGGCAGGGATTCCTAGAGGAGGGGGAGCGTATTAGAGGAGAGAGAGGGGGGGGGGGGGGCGCGCATGCGCAGTGGGAGCGCGGGGAAGGATGCCTAGAGGAGGGGGAGCGTAGGAGGGGAGAGAGGAGGGGAGGCGCATGCGCAGTGGGGGTGTGGATTGCCGCGTGGAGGGATGCCTAGAGGAGAGAGAGGGGGGGAGAGGAGGTTTTTTATTTTTTTTGAAAGGGTTCGCGCATGCGCAGTAACGAAGCCTCGAGGCACACCACCACCACCACCACCACCGGATTAAGCTTCGCCATAAGATGCTTCACATCTAATAAGCTTGACTTGATGAAGATTAATGGAGGCGGTTCAGGCTCGCGGCAGTTACAGTTTCTGTGCCGCATGCGTCGGTGCATTAATTTAGAAGCGAGGGCAACATGCCGTGTGGTTGGAACTTCAGAGGTTTCTCGTATGTCAGAGAAACTCGCGCCGTGCAGCCGAAGACGGCGAAGCGACTCAGATTGGTGCGAATGAGAGGTTCATGGGCGAGTTATTTATTCACAGGAAATCTTGCGAAAGCATATGCTGTCGTCTCAAGAACGTCGCCGCAGTTTGTTCAGTGTTGCAGTGCGGCATTCTGGTAATGCTGGCAACCGCCGTCGCGTACAGCTAGCCATTTACACATCTGTGCATGCATAGTCACGTCATTAGCGCGTATTTGTGAAGTGATACCTGCGCATATACCGCACGGCCGGACTCTATTAATTTCCTCATATCTGTTCTCCGACTGAAAAGGGGCGGCCGTTTTGCAAGACACTCCGGTCTTAAGTGCTGCGAGAGAATAGAAGAGCGTTGTACTTCATAACTGTCTGCATAGAGGTGTCAGAATAAAACATGCAGTGCACCTTCATGCCTTCTAATTTCCATATGAACGTTAGCGGTCAAGGTGCGCGGTAGAGTGTAATATGGTTCCCGGTATGTAGAGTCTCAAAAGAGTTCTCGCACTGCACTGGCAGTCGACAGCATACAACGTGCTTTCAACAATGGTATTAGTTCCAGTGCGCACGCATACTAATGAAAGAGGTTTTGAGGTGGTTTTATGCGGCTCACAACTACAATCACCGCCTACAAACACAAATATTACCAATAAAAACTATCTACGCAAAGCAACTCGCCATCACTTTGCAAGCCATTTCTCGGGTAACAGCTGCTGCATGTGAGAGCAGAGACGTAGACTTGTACGATTTAGTGATGTTTCTTTTGTTTAACAATAGCGTTTATCTCATAGAAAGTGAAAGCGACCCCGTAAATTATACGTAAGGTGTACTAAGCTACCTTAACGTGATGCATGAAGATGTAGCAATGCAATCTTTACTTCTGGATATCTGTGCGAGAACTAATGAAAGTTCAAATTAATTGAGCATACGAGAAATTTCATTATTTAGGGTGAAAAGCAGCAACTTCAGGTAAAGCTTGAGTATCTGTTTTTATTAATATGATAAAAGATGAGGGTTCAAAATCATGGTACTGGATACAATTTGGCTCTTAAATAGATTGAAAATGCAACACACAAGGTTTAAAATAATGTATCAGACAACGTTCTGAAAGTAGCAGGCGGAAGTCAAAATGTGGAGCGTACAGAACGTGCAGGTTTGGTATTGCATTCAAGTTAAATAACTTGAAGCGTGCTTGCCTGAAATTTCTCGTAGACCTGTCAGTGAAAAATACGCGAGCGGCTCAAAAGAGGCGCACGTTACAGTGATGATCAGAAGCCTCAGGCTTCGAACAAAGCTTGTAAAAACGAAGTACCTGTGAATGAAAGTTATCGTGTCAGGTCGGAAATATGGCGGAGATTTAGTCACATTTCTCTTTCTCTCTCTTTCTACGTTTTTCGCTGTATTTCTATCTTTGCAATCTTTAATTCCTTTCTTTCTATCTCTTTGTCACGTGTTTCTTTTCGTTTGACACTCGCATCTGTTGTACACGCTAGGGGAGCTTCCCCAATTCCTGTGGCGCGTACCCACCTAAGGAGTTTTGCACGACGGAGGCCAAGTTACGGATAGCATAAGCAGCTTCACGGTAAAGAGAATGGAGAGAGGGCGTGCCGGTTCATGATGACGATACGATAGAGCACAAGATATTGACAGCCTGAAGAGCTGCGCTGTCAAAATCGATGTGACGTCTTAGTCTTCGAATACTTACAATCACCTGAAATATAACGAAAATTGAAGACGCATTTAAATGCAATCTGGAGTATTAACGATAGCGTTAAAGAGCTCGTTTCGATGAAATTCATCGCTGTCGCTGTCGGCGTCTGTCGCGTCGTTGGTTGTGTGCGAAATGATTATCTTGTTCGTGACCGAAAAAATCGAGGATGCTGCAAATAAAATAAATAATAAAAATGTTCGGGTCCGGGTGAGAATAGAACCCAGGCCGTCTTAATGGCAAGCATTTGTTGTACGATAAGGACCCCGCTGTTTCTTAAAACTCCTTCGAAAAAAACTAAAACACTATTTGAATGTCATGTAGTGGAAGGAGTCTCCTTAACGCATGTATTATTCCGTGGCAGAAGCGTAGAATAGCGTCAGTCGTCAAAACAAGTGAATTGCACAACGAAGCGGCGTTTTAAAGGCTCACCCATTACAAAGCGCTATGACATATTTAATCATCATCAGCAGCAAAAGCACAAAAAAATTTAGCAGCTGCGCAGGTTCGCGTATTGCTTACGAACGCGTAGTGGGCCCTTCGCTGATTCGCAAAAAGGAAGAATTATGGCATAGTGGGCACTTAACAACTGTACTTGCAGTAGGCATTGTAGTAGGGTAAGGCGGGGCAAAATAAGACACGGGGCAAAACGCGACATTTTGGCTTTGCCGACCTCTATAGCTAATACAGAAAGCACTTTTCTTTGTTTCTATATTTCAGGGATAGGTGCTGGTAGTTGTCCACCTTTTTATATCTAAAAGTTGATGATTGCCCATAGCGTTCGCGTGGGAAAAATTACGCGGCTGGTGTCAGTGTGTTCGTGACCCGTCAAAAAGGGGCGAAATTCTGCTCGGCCAAATTTTCGGATCCGTGCATGAAGCTACTCTGGCGTCAGTACAACAACAACGTAAGTATTTATGTTGTTACTTTATACTACTTGCTACATACCACAAAAAGTTTAGTTCATTTGGTGCGTGGGGCCAGAGCGGAAATTTTTTTGAATTTGGGCATGTGAGGGGGGGGTAAAACGCGACAAAAAGGCATTGAATTGCCTCAGAGAGTGTCTTATTAAGTGAACCATTTACTTACGCTCATTATGTATTATATTTTAGTGTTTAGGAGGGTTCGGACGCACAAGAGAATATCATATAGAGCTTCCTCTGACGAAAACGACGTGAAAAAGCACTGATTGCTGTTCAGGACACTCACTCCATTCGCGCTCCATCGAGGTTTTCCCGCTTTCCCAAGGATGCTCTCAAGAGGCGAACGCAGAATTGGAAGAATCTCCAAGTCAAGCCGTTCACCAACACGTCTCGGCATCGAGTGTTGATGACATTCCTTCAATACCAAATTAAAAAAAATAAGCTCTAGAAAATTCGAATCTAGCACAGTTTTAAATTCATCGCCTCACGAAGCCCGGCTGACGAAGCTGAAAGTCACGAAACGCCCGTGCATTTCTGCAACAAAACGGCAAAAGGAGGCGAATAAGATGCGTCAAAACATATCTAGCGTCCCATCGTATAATAATCCAATGAAGTGCAAGCTTTCAACAAAATACAACAATAGCGCAAAGAAAGACTGGTGGTGTTTGATCTGCAAGGAGGTTTGGAGCAAAACAGCACCGGATTCTGTCTGGATTCAATGCGTGGAGTGCAAGGACTGGGGTCATGAAGGCTGCGTGAGGGCCCACTGAGTTTAATTTCAAGTGCTTCTACTGCAAAAACTGAAGGGTTAAATTTTTTTTTCACACTGTCTCGTTTTGCCCCGCAGGTTTGGGCAAAATGAGACATCTGGTGCATTTTTTATTTCTTTTTAAAGTAAACATTTTGACAGTGGCAACATGGTCATATTTATGTAGCACGTACCTTGTACCCAAAGGAAAGTTTCTGCATTGACGTTTAAGGGTAAAGAGTGACATAAAAATAAATATTCATTATTTTCAAATTTTTGTCTCATTTTGCCCCACCTTACCCTGCAGTTTGAATCAGTCAATGTTACGCGCACAGTTGTTCGTTTCCTTACGGCACTGCTGGGGCATGCACCAAGAACCGAAGCAGGCAACGAATTCAGAAGGAGGTGCGCAGGAGGGCCGATTACGGTATCGCGTTCTACTCTTGAAGGGGAAGCTCAAGCATTCTTGTAGTTTTTTTTTTCGAAATATCTTGGGCAACCTTTTTTTTCCTGAATCTACTTCCCAGGGGGAAAATTCATTCGTTATTTAGGAACAACGAACTTGGGTCGTAAAAGAATTGAATACGCATCTTTCATTGTCTTTTTTAAGGTTGTAGAAGGAGAGCTCGCCTGTATTTATTAGTATTATTATTATACATAAAGCAGCCAGGCTATTTTACGCACCTTGCCCTGTGCATTGCGTGAGATGTAGCGAGATGGGAATTATTGAGTCGGCATTATCTGTGTAACGTGTTCCATCTAAACAGCGCATGAAAATTGCTTTTTAAAAGTTAGCGATTGAGAAAAGCACTTTAGCTTCGGCAAAATGCGCGGAGCAATTCTCAATTGGCGCTTCTTATTTGGCACATCCCCCGTAATTCAATTCAGAGAAAAATTGCTTACCATTAGCATATATATATATATATATATATATATATATATATATATATATATATATATATATATATATACATGAACAATTACATGTACTGCATACTGCCTTTGTCAATCTTCTGGTGGAGTTCACCGGCCTCTCATTTGTAACTTGTACTCAGTGAAATCCACTTATCACGTTTCTTATCAAGCTTCAGTGCCAATTTCATTCAAAGCCTGACGTCTTTCTGCTTCTCGATTCGATTGTCACATTCGGCACTTCATAGTTCCTTTGTTATTTACCACTTCACTTCTGGCATTCTGCATCCATGGGTAATCAATATGTAGATTGGGATTCGGACACGTTGGCAAATTTTATGAAAATAGCCGATGAACCTGCTAGGAGCTACGCAGTGCTATTAAGTCTTGTTTTTCTATCGCCTGTACTTAAGGAATGGTGAAGAGCTTAAGGAACGTACAAAAGGAGGCATCAGCTGCGTCCCTGCAGTCTCTGGCTGACATCGATTCGAGGCGATGCCTTGAGTACGACGACTGAAACGGACCTGAGCGATTTTACTGTAAATGACTTTGCGTGCAATCATGCACTTCTAGAGTCGTATGCGATGAACAGAGGCGGGATAAACACAGGTTCATTGCACTCTGTATATTTCTGTAGACAAGGAGGGCCCACGTTTGTGACGTATTCATTAAGCAATAGCCACCGAGCGTCTGAAAAGCGGGAAACAGGACCGTCAACAGGCGCTTGCCTTAGTCAGAGCAGACTGTTTGCTTATTTATTTATTTATTTAATTATTGATTTATTTATTTATTTATTTATTTATTTATTTGGTTGTTTGTTTTAGTCAGGCTTTAAGTCATTATAAAGAGGAGTTAGATGGCTTAAATTCTTGCGTAAGGCATTAACAGCTTTATTAGCAAAATGACGCTAATAAAGCAGACATAGAAGAAGGAAAAAGGAACCAGGTGGAGAAACAGGGAGGTGACAGTACTTAGACTGGCTGGCCACTTTTCTTGCGAAAGGGGTAAAGGGTAATGAAAGTGAATAAAACGGAGACGCTACAAAAAAGGAGGGTGAAAAAAAGGAAGTAAATTACACTGTTCAAAATCTGTCTCTAAGGCCGGTTGTCTTTAAAAGAAATGTTGTAAATGCGGTGTCAAACCTCCACGTTATGTGCGCGCTGTCACTGCGCATGCGCCAAGTTCATTTTCCTTGTTTTCTAACGCATTCTTCCCCTTTTCACTTTGCTTATATATATGCGTGCAGATAAACGCTTTTTGGGTTGTTCTCGGCTGACACGCAATCATCTACGTCTCCGTCTTTTCCATGACGGCAGCTAGGCTGCAGCCGCTATGCTACAACTCTTTTAACGTCTTCTGTGCTGAAGACGGGTCCGGCCATTGTCCGAGGAGCCCCCCCCTTCCGACAAAGGCCGATTATAAAGTCTGTATAAGATACGTAAAAGCTTTGTTCTCAGGACGCTCTTTAACAGGAACACTCACAGAGGTGATGGGAGGGCTGTATGCCATTCCAATCCGAAAGGTGTAGGCCGTAGGTATCGTGGATAGCAGTATACTTAATGTGCGATACTCAAATCGAACCACACTCTGCGACAGTTGTGCATAACCTTGTGGTTATGCGCGGCGAAAGCTACTGCGCATACCCGTGCATTAGCTGTCCTGTCTTTCCTTCTTCCTTTCTCTATCCTTTTCCTCACTATCCCTCTCCCCCCCGAGAAGTGTAGCAAACTGGGTGCAACCTCGTTAACATGCCTGCCTTTATTTTGCATTAATCTCTTTCCTTTTACATTGTACACCTCGGCACTGCTGTTCTTGCAGACTCATAGAGCTCTGCCAGTAAGTGTTCTTTGAACATATAAATAATGTTGCAACAGCTGCTAAAATCTTGCTTGCTACTCCTGATATGCCGCCTACAATGTAGTTTCAGCTGACTAAGGGTTAAGGAATGGTTGAAAGAAACCAGGTTTCGTTGCATTGCTTTTGAATATACTATGGTATTCAAAGATCATCTTTTTAAATGCGAATGCATTTCATAGCCGGGCTATGTCAGGCATCCGGCGTTGTCCGGCGTTGTCCGGCGTTGTCCAGCGTTGTCCAGCGTTGTCCGCGGAGGAGGAGGAGGAAGATAGGTTGAGGAGGTAAGCGCCGGCCGGTGTTAGATGTGACGCATCTTATGGCGAAGCTTAATCCGGTGGTGGTGGTGGGCGGCGTGACCACCCTTACTGCGCATGCGCAAACCCTTTAAAAAAATAAAAATAAAAACCTCCTCTCTCCCTCTCTCTCCTCTAGGCATCCCTCCCCGCGACAACCACACCCTCACTGCGCATGCGCCTCCCCTCCTCTCTCCCCTGCTACGCTCCCCCCTCTCTCCTCTAGGCATCACTGCCCGCGGCGTCCACACTCCCATTGCGCATGCGCGCCCCACCTCTCTCTCCTCTCCTACGCTCCCCCCTCTCTTCTCTAGGCATCTCTGCCCGCTGCGTCCACACTCCCCACTGCGCATGCGCGCCCCCTCTCTTTCCTCTCCTACGCCCCCCCCCTCTCTCGCCTCGCGACGCCGACACAGGCAGCGTCTGCTAGCGAGTTTCTTGGTTGAAAAAACCGACTGCTCGCGCTGCACAACCGTTCACTGGCCACCCCGTATATATGGCAATGGATCTTGACCTCCAAGGTGGTGCCGGTGGGAGATTTCTCCTGTGCGTTGTTGAACAATAAAAATGCGCAGCGTGCGCGTTAACTAAAAGCTGACTGCGAGTCTCTGTGTCCAGTCGGAGTCTTCTGTCTCTCATAGCACATTAGCAGCGATTGGCATGTTCCAGTAGGAAACACCGCTCCATCGCTGCGTGCTTTACGCATCCCCAGTTTTAAATGCGAATGCATTTCAAGTGCGTGAGGGCGCTCGCATCGCGGGAGCTCGGCGGAGCTATATATGAAAAAAAAAATGAAAAAAAGAAAAAAAAAGGAAAAAGAACAAAAAAAAATAAAAAAGAAATAAAAAAAGAAAAAAACAGAACAAAAGCAAAAAAAAAAAAAACAGGCGCTTCGCCGTGCTCCCGACCGGGCTTCAGAAATTAGGCGCCTTTTCCTTCTTCGAACCACAACCACCATATATAAATGGAGTGAAGCGCGCGCGAAATGCATTCGCATTTCCTCACGATTCCCCTTCGGGGAGGTGGGGGAATTTTTTTTATTGGTTCATCTGCTTCGTGCGCGTAGGCTACCAGTAGGAAGTGTGTTACATCTGACGTAGCCTCCAGACATGATCGTTATTGGTTATAGTTTATTTATTCGCTTATTCATTTATTCATACCTAAAGTTTCCCAGAGGAATTGTACATGAGGGGTCAGCGATACAAGGAAAGACTCCAGCTATTCACTGTTAAAATAATGAGTAATGGCTCTTTGCGGCCGTTTCAAATTGAGCAAGGTTAGTTGCAATGGCGATGTGGTCGGGAAAGTGGCTCCAGTCTTGTACCATCTGAAGGAAAAATGATATCTCGAAGGTCTTTTTCGGGTGCATACGGGATAGAAGGCGTTCGAATGACAATAGCGCGATGTCCGATGTGCTGGTCGGATGTATGCATTGCCTGGTGGCAAAGACTGGAAGAACTCTTAATAAAGGCACAGACAACAAATTTTATGGTGATGGGCAAGATGAGGAAAGTTAAGCTGAGCTTTTACTGTAGTCACCCTGACGTTAGTCGAGTAATTCTAGATCATGAATCTGCAAGCACGGTTGTGGATGCATTCAAGTATATTAGTAAAGTTAGCTTGATGAGGATC
>JALIZH010030751.1:0-51172 GCA_030522465.1 Rhipicephalus appendiculatus | reverse complement strand
ATAAGGGTCTTTTTGCAAAAGAGTTTCGAGCACCAGCATGGCTCTGTGCTAGAATACTGGACTGCCATGCAGAGGTCCCGGGTTCAAATCCCATTATATCCCCGGTATTTTTTTCTCATTTCATTGTTTCTTTTCTATCAATTACGCCAACGACGGCGACGGTAACGACGACACCGCTCAACGCAATAACGGGCGCCTAGCAGCTGTGCTCTAAAATTTTTCCCTGCTAGTCTGCGCACCAAGCTGTTTGTGTGGAAAGCAAACATACTTGCGCTTGTTGCAAGGAGTCAATTGGTTCGTACTTACGTTTCGTAAACGTGGAGGCAGAACGTTCTTGCAGGTGGCCCCGACATTCTTTCTCATGAAGTGTGACCTGAGACTGGGCACGGACCCTGTAAGTGGTGTTCGAAGCCAATCCATCGAAAGTGTAGTTGCGAGGCGTTCCGAGGATGGTGTGGTTCTGACATTCCTCTGGCATCGAGCAAATATAGAAAGCAATTTCGCCGTCCCACTTGGTGGTCCAGGTCGCCATCAAGGCAGTCTCGCTCACCCCAGTCACAGCAATGTCATCCAGTTCAGGCACTGCGAAACAAAATGATAAAAAGAATACAAGATCCCTTAAGTCTGGCGTGTGTGTGCATGATGTGCTACATTTCTGTCTGTCTGTCTGTCTGTCTGTCTGTCTGTCTTTCTGTCTTTCTTTCTCTCTTTCTCTCTTTCTCTCTTTCTCTCTTTCTTTCTTTCTTTCTTTCTTTCTTTCTTTCTTTCTTTCTTTCTTACTCTGCAATGCTCCCTCCTAACTGTTTCCTTCCTCCATGCCGGGAATTCGGCCTTCATCAACGCGCTTAGCAGCGCAACACTTCAGTTGCTACAGGCAACAACGAAGGTCATGCGCTCATAGCCTGGCAACACTGAAACTTAGCAACGTGAAATGTCATGTGACCTCGATAAAAGATCAGATTACCACACCAGAAACTGCTGATCGCCGTCAAGCCCACGATTGACATAGCATCGATTACTGGAAAACTGCGCATCCCTTACAAAGAGTGATATAGACAGTCTATAGACTGTTTAAACCATGTTTAAGGCGGTCTATAAATAGTCTATGTCCATTTTTGTAAGGCGTACAAGCATGCGCGCCACCGGCGCACCTTCTGAGTGCCGCATCTTCTGTAAGCTCGCCGGCATCGGATTGGCGCTTACGACACCGCCACCGAAATCTGTGAGCTATAAATGCATCACTTAAAAAATTTCAGGGTTCTTCCGCTCCTGTCAAGATGGAAGTCAGCGGCAGCGGCTTCACGTCCTTTTCGCGCCTATTCGCGTTTCTGTGCGTGTTGGCGCTTCTTCAATTCCAGCTCTTCCTCCAAAGCGAACGACACGCGTCCGTCTCATAGTGAGTCCATAGTGAGTCCAAAGTGAGTCTTTATGGCGTCTTTTAATTTCTGTGGTCTACATATTGCAGTCTGATAATGAATTGAATTGCTAGACTGGTGTCCCTTTTATATGAAAGCGGGAAACACACGCGGGAACGCTGGGGAAGGTTATTCGGAGAGATGGACAGAGGAGCCGACGAACGCGTTCGCTGTAGGCTCGTGCACAACTTCAACGCTGCGACTAAATTTACACCTGCAAGATTTAAGGGCCCATTAATATTTGAAGGCAAATGACGTAATTTTCTTTGCAATCAGGCATGCAGCATAGAGCTCAGTATTTGTTTCAATAAAGGAAACCACGAAACAAGCATCAACGACGCATGCTGGGTGATAAGACACCTGTGAACAATGGGAACACCTTCCCACGCGTTCCTGGTAAAGATTAGGTTCCAGCTGCTTTGCATTTCACACTAGGGCTTCGAGTGACGTGAAACAGCTCTTCCTCCCCCCCCCCCCCCCGCGTGTTTCCCGCTTGCATATATAAGAAAAAGACCCGTATAGCAATTCATTCGTTTCATTCTAAGGCGTACATGGGTAGACCACGGTAATTGAAGACACCAGAAGAACAGCGTGAATACAATGCTCGACGAAAGGAACAGACCCGCCTTGCTGTATATGGTCGCGGCGGAACCAATCACAGTCTACCACGGCGACTAGAGAGAGACTATCACTACCATTACTCTAAAGTAATAATAAAAGACGCTTCCCATCATCATGTGCAGTGTTTGATACAGCTTCGCTGGACATTCACGTTTGCAGGATGGAAAGGAGGCCAATTTTTTTTTACCGTGATATTATCAGCAGTCTGATATGGAGCTCTGCAGTTATGGTCCACGAAGGCTACTGCAATGTGTAGTCCCGTGTTCGCGTTCTATTTGTACACTACCGTACTGCATGAGAAAGCATTATCGTTCGAGAATTGCGGAAATACTCACATTCCGGGAAAGAAGTGAGGCTCTCTTCGACTGGTTTACTGTACGTTTTGTTCTTGGGCCGAAGGGTTTTCGTGAAAGGAGCGGACGCTAACGTTGTACGTCGCGTTGTAGTCTGGCAGTTTGAAGGAGTACTCCATCTTGTCCTTGGGAAGCGTCTTGTTCTCACACTTGGCCTCTTCTCCGTGGCAGAGCATGACAAGAAAGCCGTCTATTGAATCTGTGTTGTTGTACGTCCAGTTGATCTGCGCTTGGTTGCCGCATGACACTTCGACCGTGAGGTTCGTCGGGGGTTCTGGAGAGAAATATTAGACATTATTTCAGCGACACGCTCCCGAAGTATCAATTTCTTGACGGTATAGTCAAGTCTGAAGTATCATATAGAAGAAGACACCTTAGTATGCGCAGAATACAGTCGGTTATAACCTAATAATAAAGACAAGCTCCACCTCAACAACTGCTACGCGCGTGCGATTCATCTGAGCGAGGGAATCCTTCTAGGTTCTTTCCGTTCTAACCGTGAGTACTTTTTCGCTGCTAATATAAATAGAACGCGTATTTACAATGAGCTGTACATCGTCTCCACTTAATATATTGTTTGGCGGAGCAGTGGTGCTGAAATCGTTGTTGAAATTTGGCAGGGGGGTTCAAGTTTTTGACCGGCAACTAGTGACACGAACAGGAGTCTTCAGGAAAAAGTCACCAACCTGAAATGCGTGAAAAGTGTGACGTCAGTCACGTCACGAAAGCAAGCAAGTGTGATTGGATTGGGCTTCTATGCTAATTCTCTCTGAGTAAGACAGCGACGGCAGTGGGCAGAGCTTACACTAATTCTGAGGTTGTAACTGACACTAGCACAATTTCCCCCCCAAAAAAATTACTCCTGTAAGGGTGTTCCGCTGTCCTATGGGCGACACGCATGTTTACCGGTCTCTGTAAAGAGAATCATGTGTGTGGCAAGTCAGCACTTACAGAAGACTCAAGATTCTCTTTTAAAGACTATTGTCTTTCTTGGGATACTTGAACGCAGAAATTTTGGTCTGTCTTTCTGTATGTCTGTCTGTCACACTATTCAGCCACCCGGCCAATTTTTTTTTCTTTTCTGAGACTTTAACCCTTTGCCATCTACGGCCGCGCTTCCCGTCTGTTGGTATCCATTCCGACGCTCTACGCGCTCTAAAACGGCAGCTTTCGTTTTCAATGTGAGACACCACTCTAAATATATCATACCAAAAGTCTAGCCGCATGCGATAGCAAACCGAGGCCGGAAGAAAAAAAAATCGTGTCGACGCTTCTTCGCTTGCAGGAACACTTCGGTTACGAAGATACAGGAACAGTGCTTCTCCGAACTCACGTCAGATTTTAGCTGACCTTGCTGATTGAACGCGAGAGCACTGACGAGCGCTCTGATAATGAAGCACTGAAAAAAATTCCCCATCTCCCGCTAAAGGGAACCATGTGTGGATGCGAAGCAGCGGGGAGATAATTAGCTTGAGCGGGAGGAACGTCGCCGCTCTCATTTCACGGCAGTGGTCCGGCCACTCATCGCGGCGCTGCACAGGAGAGAGAATGAGGCGCGCGCGCTCCGTCACTTTCATACCGCGGAACTACCGTGGCGCCCCCAGCGGAGTATGCAGCTGTCACACCACCTTTCGTGCGCGCCGCTCCGTAGAGGATTCCTAGAGGAAAGGACCGGGGGGGGAGCGTAGGAGAGGAGAGAGAGGGGGAGGGGACGTGCATGCGCTGGGGGGACGCGGGAGCCACTCCGTAGAGTAGAGGATTCCTAGAGGGGAGAGGACGCGCATGCGCTGTGGGAATGTGGGACGCCAGAGCCGCTCCGTAGAGTACAGGATTCCTAGAGGAGAGAGGGGGAGAGGACGCGCATGCGCTGTGGGGATGTGGGACGCGGGCGCCGCTCCGTAGAGTAGATGAGTCCTAGAGTAGAGGAAGGGGGGTGAGCGTAGGAGAGCATAGGGGAGGGGACGCGCATGCACTGTGGGGGAGTGTGGGACGCGGGGGGCCGCTCCGTAGAGCAGAGCATTCCTAGAGGAGAGAAAGGGGGTGAGCGTAGGAGAGAGAGGGGGGAGGGGACGCGCATGCGCTGTGGGACGCGGGAAGGAGAGACGGACTAAGCCCCGTCTAAACACATGCAAGCAAGATTAAGGAATGGGGTCAACCTGGGCCACAGACACCACCTGCCTAGCCATTCCTAAGCAGCCTCTCTGTGCTCTCGGCCATGACTCAAGGAATGGAATCAACCTGGGCGACACACACCACCTGCCTAGCCATTGCTAAGCAGCCTTTCTGTGCTCTCGGCCATGACTCCGGTGACTGTAGTGGTGGTTGACGGCCTTCATATTACTACAGTGTTCTGGTTCGCATAATGGGTGCTTCCCTACTTCATGAAAGCGGCCGGACGCGGGACGCGGGACGGGGGGACGCGGGACGGGGGGACGTGGGAGGGACGGACAGAGCCCCGAGCATAAGATGCTTCGCATCTAAAATCAGCCGAATGAGTTCTGAGGTCCCAATTTCAAACATCATGACGCCCAACTAGTGACCAGAGTGCATTCGATCGTTAGGAAGCTACCATCCGGATGTATAATCCTAGCAGAATATGATGAGCACAAGTAATCGGTGGGGCCAATGGTCTCTTGGGCTATTTTTTGTGATGCAAAGACTTTGTTTCAACAATGGGAAGGGAACACGTACCACAACAGTACTCGGGTGCGCTAGCATACTATCAGCCGATTGCACCTGAAGTAGATTGTGCTCTGAAAACGGCACTTCGGTACAAACGCAGCACGTGACATTAAGATGCTCTCGACTACTCAGGAACGACTACACCCGGTTGCAACATAATAAATGCCAGTTCCGCCCACAGCCATCGATGTGCCTCCCATAAAGAATTTGCATAAAAGCTCCATCCAATAGCGCTCACTTATTTTCGTGACGTCAAGCACTCTTCATGGGTTTCCGATAGATGGCGTTCCCACGCAGGCACCCATTTGCGTCACTGGTTTTAGTTGCGAAACTTGAAAACCCTGGCAAATTCTGTCATGGATTTTGACATCGCTGTTCACTCAACCGTAATGTTTTAGGTAGTAACGACTAACCTTTAACTCATAATGTGAGTGGTATTTACATTAGCCGAAAAAAGGTGTACCGCTGGCTGGAGCGGAAACCAGCTAGCGCAGCCAGCTTTCGCATGTGAAGTACAGGCGCGCCGCGGCTATGTGGGTAGGGCTTACATTTTAAAGACGACAGTCTTTCTTGGGATACTACATCGCAGAAATTTTGGTCTGTCTGTCATTCTGTTCGTCTGCCTGTCAAACGATTCAGCTACCCGGCCAAAGTTAAACACTTGCTAAACGCCAAGCCATCTTGAACTGGTGGCTGCGTTCATACTTGTGGACATTGTCGCTTAAAAATCAAATATTACGCATATCTGAGGCTCAACATCAATACATAAGTATTAGGTGGTGCGTTCCTTTACTAGAAAATACATAGATATGTAATTCTAAAGACCCTAGTGTTCCTTAGGCTGCACTGAAAACGCGACGCTATGCACTAAAGAGCCTGGCAGCGGCCCTGGATTCTGCACCAGCTCATGTTTTCCGATGCCACTGCCAGATGGCGTCCATATCTCACGCAGCGCCTCCTCTATTTTATCAATGCCAGCCAGGTGCGGCCGATTCAACATAGAGGAGGCGCTGTCTGAGGCAAGGCAAAACATAGTAGTACGGCCGGTAGAAGGCTATCGTCTTTCGACGACATTTGCAGCGAAGCACGCAGGTACACCTAATTTTTTCTAAGGTTGTAACCAGGTGTAGGCAAGTGAACTACAATTAGTAACAGAAGCGATTCTCACCCAACTGCAGTGTCGTGCCACTTTCCTTCGTAGCTTTGCCCTCGCAGGTCCGGTTGTTCTGAGTGACCACTGTTTGAGCGGTCACTTCGTACGTGGTGCTGGGTTCGAGACCCTTAAACGTGTGCGTCTGGTTCCGGGCCGGCACCGTGGCGTTCACGCACCGTGCTGTTTCGGAGCACGCGCTGAGCTCGATGTCTTCTGCCCACTCGCTCTGCCATAGTACCTTGAGCTCGGTAGGGCTCGTCGCCTTCACGGTAAGAGCTCCAACGTGCGGGACTGAAAAGAAAAGTGCGCATTTCCACCGCGAGCTCAGAACAAGCAACAAGACAAATAGATGCAAACTGCCAATCGACGCAAACTGTCAATCCTACGCAAAAGTGAAGGTCTGGCGAAATCAACTCAAGTTGTAGTCTACATATGTATATGTGGCAGCGTCGCAACCTTGATATTGAACGAACACGTTGTTTGCGTGTAAAATACAGGTTCTTTCAGCTAAACGCGCCTGGTACTACAAAAATAAATACACGCGTCACTCTTCTAATGTAACTGCGCCGAGAGAAATGCTCGAACGACTAACAATAAAGCCGCAAGAAAAGTGGTGAGAGGGCGGGACACCAGTTGTCATGTCTTCTTTATCGTAGTCTTCTGCGCATTTCGCTCAGCGCAAGCAACTACATTGCAATGTCGTACCTACTAACCCAAGCTGAAGCTTTGCCGACACGCGTAACGCGGGTCGAATTGGTCCAGTATAGTTCTCAGCTGTACGCAGCACTTCAAAATGAAATTCACTCAAGGCGAAGAGCGCGTGGCCTTCGCTCGAAAGTTCCACCGGTTTCACGCCCACAAAATCATTTCTCAATACGGAGACACAATCGCAACAGGGATTTGTCGGTGCAGTGCTTCATTCTTTACAATGCCGAAATCTCCTAGGAGATTTGTTCGAAATAGTTATTAAAGAGTTTTTTATCATGCTCAGCTTTCCTTTGCTGCTTATTTAGACGAAAACATTATATTCCCCATCGGTCGGAAAATCTGGTTGTGTTGCCGTCAACGCGAGCGGTACAGAGAAAATCCGTTGTCGTCATGGTAGACACGTGTGGTACGAAAAGTCACGTGACCTCATAGACTCCACCAAATGATGCTAGGGCACAGTGCCCCGGTGATGTCCTCAGCGACGTCATGTTCCGACGTCATCACGAAGCCGGAAATCGCGGTACTTTGTTACGTCATCAGGACGTCATGAACACGTGATCACTTGCCATCGTCGCCTGGACTAATGCTGGCCGAGGCGCACAAAGCTACAGTGCGGAGGGGCTGACGATAAACATGAACAGCGCAAGCAACTGTAGAATTGCAGATTTTCAAAAAAGCAGATGTCTTCAGAGGGCAAACAGTAAATTGCAAAGAGAAATAATGGCGACGTTTTTCGTATATAAAAGTCACAGTTTTGCCGCAAGGGCGAAGCCACGAATGCGATAGCAACAAATTGGAGTGTCAGGCGAAGAACAGCAAGCCGATTGAAACGTGCAGCGCGCTGCTAAAGCACAAAGTACGCACGAAAAGAACACACACAGGACGAGCGCGAACTAACAACGTTCACGGCTCGACACTTAACGCGCTGCTTAAACACAAAGGACGCACGAAACGTGCGCACAGGTATACACAGGACGAGCGCGAACTAACAAGTGTCACAGCTGTTGCTTCGTTGGGTTTGAACAGCTGTGTAACTTCTACGCAACTTTTCCAGTGAAAGCACACGACGTATAAACCGCCCCATCTCGAGGTAAACGTGCGCGCGCACGGGCGACTACGGCCTGTTGGGTAAAGTATGCGAGAGACGAGCGCAGGCATCCCAACGAGCGGGGCGCCGGGCCCACCCTTTGCGCCATCTCGCTGGTAATGCAGAGAACACGCTGACATTACCCGAGATCGGCGTACGGCCCCCAGTAAAGGGTTGTATAAAAATAGCTCGCCGTTAGTATGCTGAAGGACGTGCGCTTTCGTGGCTGACCGGACTAACGCCGCGCGCTGCGAAGCGAGAGGTCACCCGTGCAATTCCGCGCGTAGGAAAACATTTTTCTGAAGGATTCTTCTTTCTGGCTTTTGAAATATATATATATATATATATATATATATATATATATATATACGGGACATGACGGCGACGGCAACGCCAACGCCAACGGCAAAGAGCAGCCGACAGTGTCCACATAATTGCTATCACAATAAAAGTTTGTGATAGCTGCGTTTGCGAACCATCAATCAGCCTCTCAATACAGGAGCTGGCGTTCTTGGAAGCCCATGTGTGCAGTTGTCAGATTTATTACAACTGCAAATATATGGGGGGGAGGGTGTTTTAGCGTCGCCGTGATGTTCTGTATAAAGTCAAAATCGATAACATTTCCATACGGATTGTATGTCATGCGCGCGAGTAAAAGCGCGTGAGCGCTGGGGGCGAATGCGGCTAAAGCAGAAATGTAGCGAAGCGGCCATGTACGTCGCACGTAGGGTTCATGCGACAACACCGTCCCACGTGAGAGGCCTGCTGTCGATGGCTCCTCAAGCAAAAAGCAAACGCCCCGCCCATCTTTCGTCGTGAGATGACCGCGTCCCTTGAGCAGCAACTGCGGACGTTGATCTGGAACTTTGAGATGGCATGCGTGCTATCTCAATAGACATCAGTAGACGGCTCGTATACGTGATGTCTCTCAACGCTGAAGTTCGCGTTGAGGCGATAGACAGCACAAAAACCGCTTCATTCCTCGAAGCAGCTGTATTCGCTTAAAGCAGCGTTTTGTATAGATGCGTGAGATCGGATCCAAAAAAAGAAGTTAGCTGCAAGCAATACTTCCTATAACAACCCAATTTGTTGCTACCGCATACATTGCTTTCCCCGTGAGCCAGAACTGTGATTTATTTTAAGTGGGAAGTGTTAGCTTTTCACCTAGAGGCCCTAAAATATGCGTAGGACAGAATATTTTAATAGTACTTCCGTGTTGCATTTCATTCCCTCATCACACGTTCGAAATTGATGTACGCTTGTCATCTTCAACCTACCGCGTTTCGTAGTCACCTTGAAATTTGGTTTATGCTCGCTGATTTGGGAGGGGCAGGGTGCACTGCGGCTTTTCAAAGAGCCCTTACACAACCCCTGGAAATACTAAGAACTAGTTCGTTACTCTCTCGTGGCATCTCTTTTCCGCGGAATTCGGGAATGCCAGCGGTCTTTTCACACGACGTCAGGAGGAAACGAGTTCTCGATTGATCTATATGAGATATAACCTTTGAATTATCTCCTATTCCTGCTTTTCTTCATGCAGTCCCACGTCCGTTCTATCATGTGTTGCATGCCTATGTGCGCAATCAACTGATTTCACTTCTAAGAGTACTTGCTTGGGCCAGTTGGTATATATCCATTGTTACGTTATTGCGCTTGTGTTCGTGCGGTTTTTCGTGTTCAAAGTCTTCGTCTTTTAAGCGGTGCGCAATAACGTAACAATGGATTTCACTTCGTTTTGGATAAAGTCCGTAAACAGGGGTTGTGCGTGCGAGCCGACGCTTCGACAAGTGGACTTGTAGTCTTCAAGGCAGGTCCAGCCTTGAAGAAGACAGGTCGACTTGTCGAAATGTCAACGCGAGCACACAACCCCTGTTTACGGATATTTTCATCGCAAGCTTTCATTTTCCTCCTTCCTGTCCTTCAGTTCGTTTGTGTTTTCAACTGTTCAAGCGGAGATTACAGCGTGCAGCCGAAAAGTACGAATTCTTGATAAGTTCAACGGACATTGTCCACGTGTTTTATGAAGAAATAAGTGGCGGAGAGGAGACAGCGCCAATAGAAAGGGTAGCGCAGGCGAGAGAGAAACCACGCCCTCGTCTGTGAACTCGGGGTGGCGTAGGGACCCTTTAACGTGGCGATATTTTTGGTGACTCGGTACCGCCTCGCTAACAGAGACGAAGAAAAAAGCAAGGACAAGCGCATGCTCGAAAGCGAAATTTTATTGAAAACAAAAAAAACGCAGAAAAAAAGAAAAGCACAGCAACAACTGCACATCATCTGAATTGACAAGAAGCAGGTGATGAGTGCAAGTAAGCATCAATTGCGCTTGAAGCAAAAAAAAAAAAGCCTCAGGTTCAAAAGCGAGAAAGAGATCACGTGACTAATCAATAAGTTATTATGAATAAAAACATCTCCTTGTGCCGAAGGACGATAGATAGATCACTGATGCACCTACTGCAAGCTTGGAGAATATGAAGCACTTCCATGATGATGCTACTTTTGCGTGCTAGACTTGGTTACACAGTGATCAAAGTGTGTGCTTTCAACGTTTTTCTATGATATGCCCCGCGCTTCTGTGTATTTGGCTTTGTCTTGACTCTGATCTCGGTTTAGAAGGTATAATATAATAATAATTCTTGGGATTTTACGTCCCGAAACCATGATAGGATTACGAGAGACGCCGTATTTGGGGGGCTCCTGAAATTTCGGCCACCGGGGGGTTTCTTAAGTGCACCTTAATCTAAGCATCTCTAGTATTTCTAGCATTTCGCTACCATTGAGATATTAGTAGCATTTCGCTACCAAGATCTCTAGCATGTCGCTACCATTGAAATGCAGCCGCTGCAGCCGGGATTCCTTCCCGCGACCTTTGGGTCAGCAGTTGAGCACCATAACTACTCCCTGTAATCTACAGCTTACCCCCCCCCCCCCCCCCCCCATCCTGTGTGAGCCGATTTCGTTTTATTCCTGCGAAATTCTGAATTTTTGCACTCCACCTTACTCAGCTTTCCTCGACGGCATTTCCCATCCCATGGTGACCATTTTGTTGCTCTTACTGTCCACCGGTCCCCTACTAACATCAAATGGTAACGCAACGTTGCCGCGACATTCAGGAAGTTGATTCAACGTTGCGGCAACATTTGGTGCTACTAGGGTTGTCAGTCCTTCACGTTACGTGGCCAGCCTAGGTCCATGCTTCCCCTGGTATATCGATTACCCCTGTTGCTTCCGCGACCCGTCGTGCCGTCCTCCAAACTCGTAATGTTACTGACATCATTTTACGTTCCATTGCACGCTGCGTGGTCCTCAACTTTTTCTCTAGTTGCTTTTTTATCCTCCATGTTTCAGCCCCATACTTTAGAACAGGTGGCATACCGTGATTGTATATTTAGTTCACTAAGCTTGAGCGTTGGGCTAGTTGGTGCAGCATAATTTCAATGTTTCACAGCACATGGAACGAGGACGAAAAAATAGGAGACACTCAGTGCTCAGTGCATCTCCTATTTGTTCGTCCTCGTTCCATGCGCTGTGATACATTGAGATTCTATATTTTGCGCTTTCATGGGAGTGACAAAAAAAGAAAGATCATTTCATGAACTTTCGATTTGATTTTCCACAGTTGTACTATACTTGTGTGCCTATATACAGTACTTATTTATCAACTTATTTTTCGCTTTCAGGCAGTTTTATGTTGTTTTTTTTCCCGTTATGCTCAGAGCTGTTTCTTACTTGATATATCGGTTGCACTGTTCACACTGCTTGTTTATATGTAACCTTCACTCAGGGTCCAATTGCACCTTATGGGACACGCGTCAGCACATTTTATTAGATGTAATTAAGCTACTGTGCAACAATAAGAATCAATCGACCGACTGATTGATTTATTGATTAAATGACATACTCATTCAACCATTCAATAATATTTGACTGATTGATTAAATGACTGACTGACTGATTCAACCATTCAATAATATTTGACTAATTGATTGACTAAATGACTGACTGGCTGATTCAACCGAACCGTTCAATAATGTTTGACTAATTGATTGATTGATTGATTGATTGATTGATTGATTGATTGATTGATTGATTGATTGATTGATTGATTGATTGATTGAGTCATTCAGTCATTCAATCATTCATTGGCCAGCGATATATTCGAATGCAGCGTCCGGTAGGTACTCACGATTCGGGAAAGAAATGACGCTCGCCTGTGCCGGTTTGCTGAGCCTCTCAGAGTCACGTGCGTACAGATAAAGCGTGTAACTGCTGTTCTGATCCAGCAGTTCGTACGAAAGGTCCCGTGCATCAAAGTCGCGGGTTTCGTTGTCACATTGAGATTCATCTTTTTGGCAAATCTTCGCAAGGAAGCCCGAGATGTGAAGGTCTTCGCTATATTCCCAAGTGGCTCTCAATGTGTTGTTACAAAGCACGTTAACACGCAAGTCGTATGGTGGGCCTGAAAAAAAACAGGAAATATCTGTGGGTTAACACACAACGCACATTGTGGGTCACATGCTCACGCTTGAGCCGGTGTTCAGCATATCGAATAAAGACAGCCACCTCTCGGCAAAGCAGTGTTGTATGCCAGCTCGCATAATAATAACTGTTGGGGTTTAACGTGTTAAAAACATACTATGACCATGAAGGACACCGTAATGGAGGGCTCCGGAAGTTTGCCATCCTGGGGTTCTTTGGCCTGCATCTAAATCTGAGTACACGGGCCTCAAGCATTTTCGCCTTCATCCAAAATGCTGCCGCCGATACCGGTATTCGATCCCGCGACCTTCGGGTCAGCAGCCAGCTCGCATAAATTGCTTCAGATTATAAGGTAACCAATGTATAGAGAAGAAAAATTACTACTGCTCATATTTTTATTTTGATATTTGTTCAATCAAGCCTGTGAACAATAAGACAGTGAGTTCTCGTTTCGGTACTCAATTTTGAACTACTTCCTTATTCAATGCAGAAGTTGCCTTAGTGATCGGATCGCTTACGTCACAATCTACGAAGCACATTTATTTTTATGTCAAATCTTCATAGTGTTTTTACTTATGACCCACGTGGTGGCTCTGTGCTTACGGGGCTCGGCTGCTGACAACAAAGACACGGCTCATGACGCCATAGACTCGCCTCATGACGTCAGTCTGGAGGGTAAGCACATTGGTGCAGGCTTGGCTGCATCAGGAAATGCCGCAGACTGCTAAAGTTGTATCCGACTGTAATAGTCTAACATACCTAAAGTAGTACCAGTTCTGCTTCGAGCGCGCAATTTCTACGATTAAAATGTAATAATAATAATAATAATAATAATAATAATAATAATAATAATAATAATAATAATAATAATAATAATAATAATAATATCTGGGGTTTAACGTCCCAAAATCGCGATATGATTATGAGGGACGCCGTAGTGGAGGGCTCCGGAAATTTCGACCACCTGGGGTTCTTTAACGTACACCTAAATCTAAGTACACGGACTTCAAACGATTAAAATGTGCGACGCACCCCCACGGTGCTCTGGACTACGCTCAAACGATGTACCCTGTGCAACACAATCAGTAATGGAAGGAGCTCTCACCTAACTGGAGTGTCGTGCCACTTTTTTCACAACGGCACCGTCGCACGTCTGGTTGTTCATAGTGACCGCCATGTTAGCTGTCACCTCGTAGGTGGTGTTAGGTACGAGACCGTCAAACGTGTACGTCTGAGTATGTGCCGGAAGAGTGGCATTCACGCATGTTGCTCCCGCGGAGCAGGCGCGCAGCTCTATGTAGTGTGCCCATTCATTCTTCCATGTCACACTGAGTTC
Source organism: Rhipicephalus appendiculatus (assembly GCA_030522465.1). Classification (NCBI taxonomy): domain Eukaryota; kingdom Metazoa; phylum Arthropoda; class Arachnida; order Ixodida; family Ixodidae; genus Rhipicephalus; species Rhipicephalus appendiculatus. The sequence goes on along the minus strand of JALIZH010030751.1, from coordinate 37,338 downwards.
CGTAGCACTAGCGGGTTCCACCTTGAGACCTTCAACTGGCGGGACTGAAAAGAAAGGTATAGATTTATAACGCGGAATCAGGACGAGCCATAAGTGCGATCTTCACAGACTGACAATCCGCCCTTTAACAGTGGAGGTGTTTAAAGGGACACTAGAGTCAAGTAACAATTTGCGTCCGAGTGAAAGATCAATGTTTGGGAATATCTACAACGGCAATATTATCAACAGCAGTGCTTTACTAATCGAGAAATTGAGGTAAATGTACGACACCACATGCGCTACGAGTGGGACATTTTGGAAATGATCCCAATGACGTCACAGCGTCCAACTACAATTAATCACTGGTAATCAAACCAGCTGCAGTAAAAAAAGAACCTTTAGTGTCCCTTTAAGGTCAAGGTTATCTGCCTGGGAGCGCTCGCAGTTCCTTGTGGGTATGCACCACAGAAGCAGCACAAGCCTCACTACTCACCACTCAACCTCATCATCAGCCTGACTGCCCCCACTGCAGGGCAAAGGCCTCTCCCATGTTCCAGCAATCAGCCCGGTTCTGTGCTTGCTGCTGCCACGTTATACCCGCAAACTTCTCAATCTCATCCGCCCACCTCACTTCCTGTCTCCACCTCGCACGTTTGCCTTCTCTTGGAATCCAGTGTGTTACTCCAATGACCAGCGGTTATCTTGCCTGCGCGCTACGTACCCTGCCCATGCCCATTCGTTCTTGATTTCGACTAAGATTTCCTTAAGACCCGTTTGTTCCCTAAACCACTCTGCTCTCTTCTTGTGTTTTAGGGTAACACCTATCAGTTCCCTTTCCATGGCTTGCTGCGTCGTCCTCAATCTAAGTTGAACCCTCACCACTGATCCCATTGAAAAGGCAGTCAGTGGGTAAAACCGTATGTGCCTCGGACAAACAAAGAAAAAAAGAAAGTAAGAAAAGAGAGAAAAGGCAAAAATCACCGCCATATCCACAAAGTGAATGATGTTAGAGGAGCTTGCTCGGAAGTCGCGCTTGTAGCGCGCGTCGGCGCCGCCTACGTCAGGTAGCGACCCCTTTTGGCGCTTGGCCGCGGCATCCAGCGCCTGCACTTATTCGGGGTTCTCTTGCCGCCGCTTCCGTTTTGTTTCTGCTTCGCGACCTGTCACCGCAGGGTCCGCTTGACGGGGCGCCCGCTTCGCTTCTGCTTCGCCATGGTTTCCCGCTGAAGGGAACCATGTGTGGATGCGAAGCAGCGGGGAGATGGTTAGCTTGAGCGGGAGAAACTTCGCCGCTCCCGTTTCGCGGCAGCGGCCCGAGCGCTCATCGCGGCGCTGCAGCCTGCACAGGAGGGAGAATGAGGCGCGCGCGCTCTGTCATTTTCATACCGCGGAACTACCACGGCGCCCCCAGCGGAGTATGCAGCTGTCGCACCACCTGCCGTGCGCGCCGCTCCGTAGAGTAGATGATTACTAGAGGAGAGAAAGGGGGGAAGCGTAGGAGAGGAGAGAGAGAGGATGCGCATGCGCTGTGGGGTTGTGGGACGCGGGACGCAGGCGCCGCTCCGTAGAGTAGAGGATTCCTACAGGAGAGAAAGGGTGAGAGCGTAGGAGAGGAGAGAGAGGGGGGAGGGGACGCGCATGAGCTGTGGGGGGTGTTGGATGCGATACGCGGGAAGGAGGGACGGACAAAGCCCCCGCAAGCACATGCAAGCAAGATCAAGGAATGGAGTCAACCTGGGCGACATGGCATCACCGGTAGTGCGTGTTATTTTTTGCTTGCACCCACCACCTGCCTAGCCATGCTAAGCAGCCACTCTGTGCTCTCGGCCATGACCCTCGTGACTGTGGTGGTGGTTGACGGCCTTAGTGAGCATTGTTGGAATCACCGGAGAAGTGTACACGCCGCCGCCGCCGGACAAGGCGCGAGCATAAGAAGCTTGCCGAGCAAGCTCCTAAAATGAATAAAAGAGAGAAAGAAAGAAAGAAAGAAAGAAAGAAAGAAAGAAAGAAAGAAAGAAAGAAAGAAAGAAAGAAAGAAAGAAAGAAAGAAAGAAAGAAAGAAAGAAAGAAAGAAAGAAAGAAAGAAAGAAAGAAAGAAAGAGTTTGTGGGACCCATTTGGTTGGGAGAGCCGGAAGAAAATGTGCGTGGCCTTGTTTGCACCGACGTAGCCCATGCCTACCAAAGTGATGCCACTAGCTCCGCTACTTCACTAGCCTTCGCCACCTTAAGTCAGTGAAGGCTAAATAAGCGCCACATACGCCCTTCCCTAGGGGAAAAGTCGCTAAACGCTTTGGTGGGGTGTCCACATGCCTTTCTATCTCGGAGGCTTTTGTTCAGGTGAGCACGGCTGTTTCGGTTACCTCGCAAAGCGAGGTAAGCGACAGCGAGGTAGGGGGGGAGGGTTACCTCTTCTACCTATATGGCAGAGGGCGCTACATGAACATGGAAGAGGCGGATTGCCCTGCCCACACACGCAACAAAAGCATCACGCAGAATCAACTTAGGCTGTAGTCTATATCAATATGGGTTATTGATATGGCGCAGGGGTTCAGTTTCACCAATATGATGAAACGGGACAAACAACGTTGACGGCTTGCCAACATTAGTCATAACTTGCCCTTAAATACATTATCGGATGATTTTCAGCGCGCAGAGAACAGAAAAGGATGAAATGAAACCATTCCATAATGCATTCCTACCAATCTGCCCAGTTTGTATCACTTTTAACATTAAATAGCCTACGCTAGCTGACATTACCCGTTTTTCAGCCAACCTTAGACAACCTTTAGTTGTAAGTTATCGCTCAAGGCATGTTCCATTAGTTCCTATTCTCCCATTCTAATGCCTTATAGACGAATTGCATAAATACCAGCAACACTGTAGAAAGCCCCGATTTGTTTAAGCAACACTGGACTGAGTCGTCATTGCGCATGAAAACAAATAAAAGAGAACACACAAGATTGCGGCGCTCCTGTGAGTGAAAAGAAGTATGAATGTGAGATAGACCTTTCATTTCGATGTCAACATTTTGTGAGATCTAGGCGCTATGCGTGTCCAACAAAACCAGGGTTGCCGTTGGGTGGACATGAAAAGGCGCCAGAACTCACGCCAAAAGTAGCCAAAGCAGCCATGTAATTTGATAATATCGCCGAATTTCTAGCCAAATGGGACAGAAGCGGTATTATCAACAGGGTCTTTACTATTGATGAATAAATAAAATCATTTGAACAAGTAAAACCACAAGTTTAAAAAAGAGCCATGGCGCCAACTGGAAATTTTTGTCGCCGACGGGGTCCAAAAGTAGCCAATTTAGCGCAAAGTAGCCACCAACGGCAACCCTGAACAAAACACACGATTGCTCCGGCACAATGGCGGCCGTTGGCTGCTTCCTGTACAAATGTGCAGATGGCGCTGCAATTGATTCTTCCTTGCAATTCGTCTATTTTTCAGCATAAATTAGCGATAGTTTTTAATACGTCTTCGCGGACTTCCTTCACCGTCATTCTGTGTGTATGGTTTTGCTATGACCGATGTATCTAGAGAGCAAGAAAACAAAAACTAAACAAAGACAATCCAGCCAATCAAACGGGACTCACTTCCGGTGGCGCGTTCACTTCCAAGTTTCCACATCCGGTCCCTTAACTGAGTTCCTGTTTCTAGTTATCTTATTCGAAGCGACGCCCAATCAATAGGAGGGCCCGCGGCCTTCGTCTGGGATTGCGTCCTACGCTCACGCCGCCATTTCAGTTTGCGGACGCCAGGGGCGTAGCCAGAAATCTTTTCCTGGGGGGGCGGGGGGGGGGGGGGGCGCCTTCCTTGATTTCGGGGGTGGAACCCCCCTTGAAATGGCCATTTTTCGCTCTGTATGCCATGGCGACAAAAAAAATCGGGGGGGTGCACGGGCTCGGTGTGCCACCCCCCTGGCTACGCCACTGGCGGACGCTATCGCAAATGCGCGATTTGTGTACGCAGTGCCCGTTTCCTCACAATGCTTCAATTATAACCTTGTTCCTTACTTAAATCGTGATTGCATCCCAACCCTCCTTACGCCCATAAAATATTTTTCAATAAATACATAAATTTCGGAGGAGCGGGGGTTGAGCACCACCACCCCTCCCCACTGACTACGCCAGTGGTTGTGGTATTTCCATCTTGAACGAATGAAAGCGCGACACAAACGAGGCCGATAAAGAAACGACATACTACAGCGCTGTAGTCTGTCGTTTCTTTATCGTCCTCGTTTGTGTCGCGCTTTTATTCGTTCAAGATGGAAATACACCAACTCGCCCCATTGACAGTTCTGATGGTTGTGGTAGTCGCAGTACGAGGACAAGCGACCACATAGTGTGCATGGCTTGGTACTCACTATTAGGGAATGAGGTGAAGCTTTCCTGGGCCGGTTCGCTGCGGCTTTCATAGAAGGTTGCGTAGAGATAAAGCGTGTAACTGCTGTTCTGGTTCAGCCCTTCGTACGAAAGATCTCGGACAAAGGATGGGTAGGTTTTGTTGTGGCAGTGCGTTCCATCTTGGTTGCAAAGACTTGCATTGAAGCCAGAAACGAACCACGTTTCGTTATATTTCCAAGTGGCTTTTAGCGTGTTATTGCAGAACACTGTGACCTGTAAGTTTTCGGGTGGTTCTGAAAAAGAAAAAGGAAGAATATCTGGAGGTTAGCCTCAGTGCATAAGAAGTGACCTGGGTTGCCAGGTCAAAGAGAGAAAAAAGAAATAGCCATGAAATTGGAAAAAAGTAGCCAAGAAGTGGCGAAGTTAGGCGACTGATTAGTAATTGCTGGTGTTTTACGTCCCACCATATGATTATGAGAGACGCCTTAGTGGAGGGCTCCGGAAATTTCGACCACCTGGGGTTCTTTAACGCACACCTAAATCTAAGTACACGGGCCTCAAGCATTTCCGCCTCCATCGAAAATGCTGCCGCCGCGGGCGGGATTCGATCCCGTGACCTGCGGGTCAGCAGTCGAGCACCATAACCACTAGACCACCGTGGCGGGTCCAACCTAATTAAACCAACAGACAATGAAGCTTGGGAAGATATAGAGGACATTATTTGTGTGTGTTAACTGTAGTATACTAATTATGAATTAAGAACATCGGATGCGCTATCCGAAGGTTGTACGTTCGGTCCCTAACTGCGGCAAGTTGATCTTTCCTACACTCTAATTCCTTTCCGATTACCTCATAATTACTGTCACAGTCTTTTAGCACGAAAGTGTTTTATGCCGGGGTCCACACCAAGACTTCAGTGACGTATTTCCGTCACGGAAATGATGTTCAAAAAATGTACATGATCAGATGTCAAAGAAAAAAAGTTCCGTCAATCGGCGTCGAAAAAACGACCTCTCAGTCCGCAGCAACAGATTCCGAGCACGCTATTCACTGCGCCACAGCCACAGACTCTAGGGGCTTTACGAACGTGCTTTTTATATCACACATATACCTCTCACAGTGCTCTTGGTCAGCGGGGTGGTGTCACCCTCTTGGAGCGGTAAAGTAACTCATCATTACTCCGGCCTCCGCCATTAGCACCTGCAACGCGTGTTGCTACGCGTCCGTGCCAATCGGCGCGTTTTCAATAGAAGTGCAATTTTGTCAGCGCCTGAACACAGCGCGAGGTGGCGACCTTAGCACAAACGTCGGCCTCGCTTATAGCATCCATCCAAACCAAAAATAGCACTGCAACGCGCGCCTGCCTCACCTGCCTGTAATACCGCGTTCCTCGCTTACTCTCACCCCGAGAAAGATCGCGGCCGGGCTACAGTGGCGACACGACGCGCTTAGTGCGTCCCTCTAGTCCGAACGTGGTGTTCAATCACACTTTAACATGCCGCGGGATGGCGACCTTAGCACAAGTTCTGCGTCCAATATGCGACGGTCTTATGGCTATCACGCCTCTTTCTCTGATTACACTCTCGCCGTTAACATCTACAGCTACCACAATGGTTTGTTTAAGTTTGTTTAATCGTTGATCATGGACGTTAGTCGTCGGGATGGAGATGTACCACAAAGCGTCAACGTCGGTACATCCACGTTAAACAGTGCTGCCAAGCGCCAATATGCGTTGTGCAAACTCTCCTATACAAATGTACACTGTCCTTTTTTATGAAAGGGAACACGCGAGCGCGTGGCCTGCTCTTCGCCGCGGCTGCCTACAGCACCATCAACCAGCAGATAAAGAAAGCGCGTCCGCTTTTGGCGGCATCGCCCGTTGCGAGACCGGAGCGTGAGCGCAATCTTGCAGCACTTGTCCAATGGTCATGACTAGTTATTTTGTTTGCTAATAGATGACGCCAAGTCCGGACGCGCTTTCTTTAGGTGTCGGTTGATGGTGCTGTAGGCAGCCGCCGCAGTGCGCCGGCCACGCGCTCGCGTGTTCCCTTTCATAAAAAAGGACAGTGTACAGTAAACATCTCATTACCTCTTTAAGGGCACGTTTTGCTTTCGTGTTCCACCGATTCCTCTGACGGAGCGATCAACCATGTTTTTCATATTTAGAGAGCCTGCCCTAGAAGTACTCATTTGCGGGATCGAAAATACACCTCAAAATTTGCTCGGTGCATAAAGTCTACAGTTAAAACATACGAGTACCCTGTACGTTCCTCAGCTTCATCGCCTGTCGTTTTCATCAGGTTGTGTCTAACAAATGAGTAAAGGAAGCAGCTCTCACCCACACGCAGTGTCGTGCCGTCTTGCTTGGCGGCATCACCCTTGCAGGTACGGTTGTTCACGGTGATCGCCGCCTGAGCAGTGACTTCATACCTCGTGTTCGGTTCGAGACCACTAAACGTGTGCATCTTGTTCTTCGCCGGAACCGTGGCGTTCACGCACGGTGCTGTCGTGGAGCAGGCGCTGAGCTCAATGTCGTATACCCAGTCGCCCGACCATACCACTTTGAGCTCGGTAGGGCTAGGGGGTTTCACGGTAAGACCTATAACGTATGGCACTGAAAATAAAAGCATACTGTTAGTTATACTATCTCGGAGCAATCCACTGCAATAAAGAAACCCCAGGCGAAACCACCTTAGGTTCTACTCTATGTGCGCACAGTGTTAAAGTGCCACAATTTTTTTTTTTTTTAGGTGAAAAACTGGATTGACTTTCTCACTAATTTCCACTGTTTAATGTGAACAAAGAAGGGTGCTTGTATGCTCGAGCCGACGTTTCGACAAGTGGACTTGTCTTCTTCAAGACTAGAACTGTTCTTACGAGTTCTAGCCTTGAACATGGGCGTCGACAGGGGTGTGCAAAAGGGGCACTTGCCCCCCCCTCAAGCCTCACCAGCACTTGCCCTCACCCAAGATAGACCAGTGCTCTCCCCCAGCTGCGATACAACGCTCGTTTGCACCCCCCCCCCCCCCCAGAGAAAATCCTGCCGACGACCATGGCCTTGAAGAAGACAAGTCGACTTGCCGAAACGTCAGCTCGAGCACACAACACCTGTTTACGAATTGTTTCATCGCATGCTTCCACCTTCCCCTTCCTGCCGTTTCAAAGGGTGCTTCCAGTATAAGGAAGTACGCAAAGATAAACGGAAAAATAAAGAAATATAAAACTTACAGGGCACCTTATGCATTTGTCTGACACGAGTCAGAAGACGAAATCCATCTTCATCATCATCTTCATTTTCTTGTTTTCCTCCTCCTCAGACGATTGCATTGCTCATCCGCCCCCCACCCCTCGTCCCATTCAGAAGCTTTACGCACCTCGCTTGCTGCAGACCCTCGCATGACTTTTCGCCTCCCGGCTAAAATAAACCGAAACCACGCCAGTTTGCTACACAGGATTCAACTGGGCGTCGCCTTCACACGACGCTAAGAGAGAGAGATGAAAACATTTATTGTGAACAAAAAGAGAGAGAGTTTGGGGGGCCAAAGCATGACCCCGCTACATGGTCGGCGTCCCTAGTCCGGGACACCACTTGACGAGGCCCCCGACTCGCGCCCGTCCCACCAGAGTCCGTTGGGACTCCAGCGAGGAGCAGTTGAGAAGGGCAGTCTCCCATGCCTCTCGGGAAGGGGTAGAAGAAGGGGGCAGGTGGGGATTTTTTGTACAGGCCCACACCATGTGGAAGATATCACAAGTCTCCCCACAGTGTGGGCACCGCCCATCCGTGTTCGGGTCGAAGTGCTTTAGTATGGCAGGACAGAGTAGAGTTCCTGTCTGCAGCCGCCTTAATGTTCTCTCATCCGCCTTACTCAGCTAAGCGCACCTTACGGATCGGCCGTGTGGACAGCCCGGACTGTGAGCACTGCCGTGTAGATGAGACTTTTACACATCTGTTGTGCGACTGCCCTTTATACGTGTCCCAACGGAATGCGCTCGCTTCAACATTGACAGGCATCGGTGTGGCAACACTAAGTGAGACTGAAATTCTGTCAGCAATGTGCGACCAGACGAAGTCAGCAACTGCTATCGCGGCTGTGATATATTTTCTTAAGACTACAGGACTGGACAGCGTGCTTTAGCAAAGCAATTGTGTTACGTGGTTTTTGTATGCACGCACAACTTTTTTCTCTCTCCATCATCACCCCTCATCACTCTTCTCTCCCCTCTCCCTTATCCCCTGTGCAGAGTAGCAGGCTAGAGCGCACTAGCTCAGGCCGACCTCTCTGCCTTCCAATAAATTATCTCTCTCTCTCTCTCTCTCGCTTGCTGTGGCAGTAACTCGGGCATCGGCCTACTTTTTACCAAGCGACGATTTCACGTGATTGCGTCGTCATGAAGGCACGATGACGTCACAAATATTGGCGAATTCGTCCTGGTCCGGGGTTCGAACCCCGGACCAGGACGAATTTTTCGGCAACTAAGAAGCTTTGCTTTCTGAGAAATCCGTACGGATTTCCTTGTGGCTTCGTGCTACAAACGGGTGGTTGTCAATTTTCCCTTTCATAACCCTTCCGCCACCTTGCGGGTTTCCGCAGAACTCATTTGCAATACATGTGTCCATGTGCTTCGAGTTGTCGATGAATTCGCCCTCGCGCTGCCAATTGCTAGCTTCCTGGTTAGCTCAATTGGTAGAGCGACCGCCCCAGATAGGCGTTGGTCCCGGGTTCGAACCCCGGACCAGGACGAATTTTTCGGCAACTAAGAAGCTTTGCTCTGAGAAATCCGTACGGATTTCCTTGTGGCTTCGTGCTACAAGCGGGTGGTTGTCAATTTTCCCTTTCATTGGCGATCCGCCGCGTCGAAAACGGCGTCACATATTCAAATCTCGGATTACTTATCTCGGAATCTCGAATGACGTCATAAGGTCTTTGCTACCGCTTGTTTTGTCGCTGACCACCACTACGAGGGCCACTTGTTCAGTTTGGTGAGGCATAAATGTTTTCGCATGAATAGATCAGTAAATGAATGGCCAAGTGTGTCAGTTGGAATGAACTTCCCGATGACATCACTGATATAACATATAGTAACATGTTTTCGCAAAACATTGCTGTTCTCTGAATATATATATATATATATATATATATATATATATATATATATATATATATATACATATATGTGCGTGTCCGTGTGTGTGTGCGTGTGTATAAAAGCTTGTTGCTATCTGTGTCATTTTTATCTTACTGTTAAAATTGTGCTCATGTATCCACGCTGCTGTTTGAATTTTTTGTCTTGCTGCGAATTTTCGCCTGTCACTTTGTACTTTTAGCTTTACTTTTCTTCATGCCTTACTGCTTATGTTGTATTCCTTATGTATCCCCACTCCCCTCTGTAATACCCTTGGTCCAGAAGGTAGAATAAATAAATAAATAAATAAATAAATAAATAAATAAATAAATAAATAAATAAATAAATAAATAAATAAATAAATAAATAAATAAATAAATAAATAAATAAATAAATAAATAAATAAAGGAGTGACCAGCAGACGCCAGCATATAATGGACGCTATCCTGGACAGCGTGAAACTCCTGTAGATGGTCCCATTCTTTAATGGCGGCATATTCAGCCAATTGGAGAGGTCGCAGCGGCTGTCTAGGCCAATCAGATTTGACATGGTGGCGAATTCACATCATGGCCGAATTCGACAGTGTCCCGAATAGCACCCCATGGCTCAATAGTTGCGGGACGATTATGGTTTGGGAGATGTGTTTCTATATACTTGGTTAAAAAGAACAAATATGCAGTTGCCCTCAATGTGGATGCCAGTGCCGGATCCAGAGGAGGGGGGGGGCAGTAGGGGCGAACGCCCCCCCCTTCTTCCCCCCAAAGCCTGTGTCAGCCACCCACCCCCTCCCTTCAGTGGCTGTCGTCCACCTCCTATCACCAATTAGTACAAATGAGCGGGACCACCTGCGAGCCCAAGTTAACAGTACTTATGCTGTGATGGGGTTCTTCTGATGATATTAACTATTAAAACACCAGAGCAAGGACCCCCCCCCCCCCCCTCCCCGGTTTTACTTCAAGCGACCGCCCCCCTAAAAGAAGTAGCTGGATCCGCAACAGGTGAAAGCTGTACCAAGTGCGGAGCAATGATATGCCTTTCCTTCTGCGACCAACTCAAAGGGCGTGTGTTGGGGGGGGGGGGGGGGGTCTAATTGGTGAGACATTATTATGTGAACTACTCATGAGACGAAACACCAAATTAGAAGTAGACAGGACGAATGCAGCCTGTGAGCGTCGCTGAAAGTTCTGCGTTCCTTCACTGTCGCTCGCGTGCATGGACAAGCGCGCCCTGGCGTCCCAACTATGTAGCCTGCTGGGCTCATTTACGGGAGGAGGAGGAGAGGTTGAGGAAAGAAAAACACGCAACTTCTGCAGCCCTAGTTGGGAGCACAGCTCAGCGCCCAATGGCGTGAAAGGAAAGCTTCATTTGTGATTCATTGGCACATTCAACCCTCCTCCTTTCCCTCCTTCTCTCTGACATCATACTCCTCATTCCCATTTAACTTTTCCGTCCAATTTCTATACTATGCCATACACGGCTATGCTATGCTCTGCCCTCCTCCTCACGCTCACGTCCCTTTCCCGCACACTTACTGCACCATACAATACATGGCTATTCTTTACCCTCTCCGTTCCTCCTTTCCCTCCTCATCACCCTCACTTTACTTTCTCAACCACTTGCGATAATTGGCTGCGTTATACATGGTCTTGCCTTCGTGACGCCAAGGGACGACATGAGATGACCGCATATGATGACAGCATACTACCTTCTTCCTTCCTTTCACCCTCATTCTCACTTCCCTTTCCCTACCCCTTTGCTTTACATGGCTCTGCTATAGGTGGCTGTTCTATACATGATTCTGTCTGCCTAACGCTATACATCACTATGCTCTTCTTTGCCTTCTCCCCTTCTCATTTCCCTCCTCCTCAACCTCACTTCCCATTCCACACCCCTTGCTATATGCGGCCATATGCTATATATGGTTTCGCGTGAGGGACGCCGTACAAGGCTATGCTATGCTTTACCCTGTCCCTTCTTTCCCTCCTTCCGAATCATATGACATCGCATTACAGCAGTGGAGATGCAGCGTAAGGAATCGTGTGTGTGTGTGTGTGTGTGTGTGTGTGTGTGTGTGTGTGTGTGTGTGCGTGTGCGTGTGCGTGTGTGTGTGTGTGTGTGTGTGCGTGTGCGTGTGCGTGTGCGTGTGCGTGTGCGTGTGCGTGTGCGTGTGTGCGTGTGCGTGTGCGTGTGTGTGTTTTTTGCTGACGTAGCGTTCGGTACTCACGTGTCGGGAACGATCTGAACTCTGCTTCTGCTGAAGCGCTCCGCCGGCCCTTCTTGTCGTATGCGTACAAGGTAAAGTTATAACTACTGTTGGGCGATGGCAGCGGCCACGAGAACTCTCGATCCTTTGTAGTCAATATGCGTGGTGGTGCACCCATCCTTGTTGCAGAGAGTCCCATTAAAGCCGTCATAGTCGCTCTGGAAGTCATAATTCCAAGTTGCATGGTACATGTTGTCACAAGACACTTCCACCTTCAAGTCCGTGGGCGGAGCTAAAAAAAAGCAAAAGAACCAAATGCAATGGTTAAAGGGACGCTAAAGGTGAACAAGAAATTAGTTAAGACTTATAAACTGCACTTTGAAAACTCTAGTGTCGTTAATTTTTCCACCATATATGTTTAGTAATAGATCATAAAGGCAATGGGAAAAGTTTCGCTTTTCAACTTCTCGCCGAAACCTTCCATGATACCGCCATACATTTCAAAGACACAACATTAATGAGAACAGACAATGATGCCAAGGAAAGTATAGGGGATGTTAATAATTGTCATATAAATGCGAAGAATGAAAAGTGGACGAAAAGATAAGTTGCCGCTTGTAGGGACCGAACCTGCGAAGGTCGCAGGTTCGGTCCCTGCCACCGACAAGTAATCTTTTCGTTCACTTTTATTTCTTCCCATATATATTACAATTATTAACATCCCCTATACTTTCCTTGGCTCGTCAGTTCTCATTACTGTTGTGTCTAACGAAGAAAAATGAGCCCTTAAATTTCCCCTTCTTTCCTACATTGATTTCAGAGTGTTTTATCGTATTTTGGCCACATTAGCTCAACAAAATATCCTCCCTAACTCCCTGCACAAAACCGCAGCATATTTCTGCAGAAAACGGCAGCTGAAGCGGCCGGCCGGGCGCTCTAGACAAGTGTGATTCCGACTGTACATGAACATGCACACGTACAAACGCCTGGCACGAACATGCGTGAAGTATGATCGAACCCCCCCCCCCCCCCTAAAAACTTTGAAGTACTAGGTCGACCACAGGTGAGCACCTTATTATTGAACGCCGCTAAAACGAGAATGTTTATTGTACTTCACAAGGTAAATGTCCGTTATATGACGTCTTATCATGGCGTCGATAAGCAGAGCAATAATTTCACGAGTTATCTATTAGACATCAGCTTTTATGAGGTCTTGAATACTGACGTTCACCTTTTATAACGACGACCCAGCACGCTCGCACGCGCGCGCGCGCACGCACACACACACACACACACACACACACACACACACACACACACACACACACACACACACATATATATATATATATATATATATATATATATATATATATATATATATATATATATATATATATATATATATATATATATAGTAGTGGGAAAAGAATCACGCGGACCCCGATAGAATTATGAACAAGAAAGAAAATACGACTTTCGTTGGTTTGGCACTGTATATTCCTACTAACGTTTCGTCTGGTGGACCAGACTTTGTCAAAGTCTGGTCCACCAGACGAAACGTTAGTAGGAATATACAGTGCCAAACCAACGAAAGTCGTATTTTCTTTCTTGTTCATATATATATATATATATATATATATATATATATATATATATATATATATATATATATATATATATATATATATATATATATATATATATATATATATATACGCCCGTTTGACGAGCTTTTAAATCTACAAGTCCAGAGCTAGGTGTTTCATCAAAATGGTTGTTGAAGCGCTCCAATACACAGGTAAGGAATAAAGTGCCGCGGTCGCTCAAAGCAGCTGTTATTTCCCACAGCCGACTACAAGCTCGGGAGCAGCGCGATACATGCTGGGAAGTTTAGGTATAGAGCAAGACTTTGATTTGGGCGAGTTGGTACATGCTTAGTCGGGGAATACAGCGCAAAAAAGACGAGGACACAGGAAGTGCTGTGTACTGTGTTCCTGTGTCCTCGTCCTTTTTTGCGCTGTATTCCCCGACTAAAAATTTAGGTATAGACCAGCTTCCACTCACGAGGTCGGAATTTGTCGATGTCTCCAGAAGGCTCGTCAAGCTGACTCTTCTCTTTCCTTGTTTGGCGCTGAAATGAGATAGGAGAGTAATATTAACCTCACCACCAGCAAACTAATATTAGCGGGAATATCAAGCAAGCAACAGTAGCAGCTGCAGTCATGAGCCTCAATTCCATGAACAATAGGTGTTGTGGATAATTTTAAGACATGTGTGGCTTTTTACTTGGATATACTAATATGCTATTTTCGTTATTGTAAGGCTAGGTTTCCTGCGATGCAGATGGCCCGACTAATTGCGGCCAACCATTTCTGCAAACAGCGTGTTCGAGCGCAGTTTGATTGCGCTATGACGCGGAAAATGTATACTCAAATCTCTTGATATAAACACGCGTTGTCGGCCGCAGTGGTGTAGGGGATACGATGCCTTGCAGCTGACCTGAAGGCTGCGGGTTCGGTCCCGGCCGAGGCGGTCCTGGAGGGAAAATGCTCGAGGCCCGAGTACTGTGCGATGTCAGTGCACGCTAAGCGTGTATCCACACGACGGACTAAATCAATTTCGTAGATTAATTACAGCGCAATAGCAGACACAGGACAACGAAACTAACGAAGACGAGCGCTGCTCGTCTTTGTTAGTTTCGTTGTCTTGTGTCTGCTATTGCGCTGTAATTAATCTACGAAATGGAATACCAACTAGCCCGTACCCACACCCTGCTTCAGGACTAAATCCGTCTTTTCCGTGATCCTGCGTGATCCTGCGTGATCCTGCGTGGCACAAATCCGTGATCCTGCGTCGCGGATTTGTGCCATCCTGTGCCGCGTCCACGGACGTCGCGGACGGAAAATGCCAAGCTATTTTTCGCATCCAGATTTTGGCGGTCTAACACAGCAGATTTATTCTAGGCATAGAGTTTCAACAATAATACCTAGAGGAGAATCTGGTGCTAGTGTCTATGCGGACTCGTTCAGCGGCCCTTGTACCTCCACGGGAATGATGGGAAGTACAGGCTTCGGATCTGCTTCGGATGGGTCACGTTCTTGAGATTCGCGACGCTTGTTTGCGGGGTGTGAAACAAAGCGATGTGAAGTTATTTCTAATTAAAACTTGCTTCATTTTTTGTACGTAAGACTTATTGCAAAAGTTTGCGTGACCGTGAGATGGAAGTGAAACCCGGATAATTTTAACTGCATGCCAGGGTACGCATTGCTCTGCCATTTTGTGCAGATTAGGCATCAGGATATAATGAATTATTTTTTTACAACACTTTGAAACAAACACGCTTATCTTTCCCTGGAAAGTACGCATTATCTATTTATGGAAATAACAGTAAAGTACTGAGTGAGAAACACCAAACGTTTCGTTTGCTGCGACGCAAGGTGCGTCCGTCCAAGATGCCTGCCCCCAACGCATCTCTCGTTTTGTTGTGAAGACGAGTCAGAGGAGCGTGACGGTGCGTCTACTTAGCGTCGCCGTCGTTTTGCAGTCGATATGAACGAGTTTTGGCAAGACGCACTTGTAAGAAGTCGTGAACTCTGTGCACTGGCATGGGACGCTACATCTATGCGCAGCAATGAGTGTACGATGTTTCGCTAAAACTGTCAAATACAACCTTTAAAGCTGCAACGTCGAAACAAATCAGCCTCTTCGAACTGCTTGAATGTTTTGCACATCACCCCTTTACCCACGCTGCGCGAAGAACAAAACTGAAACTGTAGACAAAGATCTGTAGACAATTCGCTAGCTAACGCTATTCAATCCGAAGCCTGTACTTGCCATCATTTCCCATGGGGGGGGTACAACAATCGCAGATACAGTTTCCTCTCTAGGTTATTGTAAGGAACTATGAGTCGAGGGTACAATTATAGGTCTGGAAACACTTATTGCTTTTAAATGCGAAGCATTTCTTTGCGTACTGTAAGCACTTTTGCGTTTCTATCTATCTATCTATCTATCTATCTATCTATCTATCTATCTATCTATCTATCTATCTATCTATCTATCTATCTATCTATCCAGCCGCCTACGTCTGGGTGCTTTCGTGATCGCCTCCTTAACTTGGGTTATACCAAAATTTGTATGGGAGGGTAAGATGTATTGACGAATATGTCTGGCTGGTCATGACATGAATAACGTGAAAATCCAGTCGTTTACGTCGTCAAATTCTTTCATGCAGACACATGTGGCACACACCCGTATACCACGGGCCGCGGTATGCGGGTATGCGCTACAGGTGTTTGACAATTTTTGTCTACCCAGGAACGGCGGGAACAGATATTGATAACTAAAATGCGCCGAGAGCGTTAAGGATAACTGACTTCGTCAGAGTTGACCAAATGAATGCAAATAATAAATAGCAGGGTCCCAGCAGGAATCGAACCCAAGCAATCTGCGTGGCAATCAAGTATTCTACCACAGAGCCACGCCAGGTCTCGGAACAGCTTTGGAAAAAGACCCTATGCAGGCGTAATGTTGGTCAAACGTGTATTGTGGTTCCAGTGCTGGTTATCTAATTTTATAAACATTACATATGTACTCCTATGAGGCAGGCGTCATGTCGGGTTAACGTCAATTGTATACTTAAAGGCCAACTCCGGCGATTTTTCGAGGTCAATGGATCTCAATGAAATTCGCTGGGTACGTTCCTTTGCACATTTCCGTCATTTATGCCAAATTTCAAGCTTGAGAGATGCGCTGATTGTTTGCAAATGAATTTTAAAGATTGTCTGCAAACGCCCACCCGGCTTCCCACAATTATTGGCAACATTGCGTGTGTGACGTGTTGGTTTGCCGGTCGACGGAAGTGACGCAGCCGATGGGTTCGCTAACTTTGGCCGCTACAGCGTATATTGTGCTGGCCCCAAGGCGACGGTGTTTGGCCGGAGTTTCGCTGGTTTGGCGCGCGATTTTCTGTTCTCTGTGGAGGAGCGTGCGATATTCAGCGCCGGCGGGACCAGCATGTCTTGCACGACTTCCGGTTCGTAACAAACTACTACGTCATACGTAGACAGTGCACTCGGTTGGGTTTCGGTTTCGGTATTGCGCCTTTTTGCTTATTAAAATTATTTTCGAATTTGCTGGGCATTTCAGCTATCGGGTGCATGAAAAGAGTGTCTCAGGAACATAAAAGCACCATTACCCTGACACGGTCGAAAAATCGCCGGAGTTGGCCCTTAAGCGCCATCCGCTATAGTTGGTCCACGAAGTACTAACCAGGGCAGCCATCCTCGCAAGCACAAGCGCTACATATCAGATTATCGCTTCTGGTGTAGGTAATACCCATGTTTCTGTTGGCATCGTTACGCAACTGTAAACAACTGGTTATATGAAATATATGCGACTGTTCAACATGTGTCTGTGCGTACGACATTTCTACATATCTTGAGCGTCATTTCATAACGTTTCTCTTATAAAAAAATTACAACCCAGTTACCTTACCTCCTCATGCTTCGCACAGCGTCGGCTCCCACGGTACTTGGGATCTGCCGAACTTTTTTTTTTGGTCCCACTCGTTTTGTTTTGCGGATTTAGCCGACAATGTGATAAGGGCCTGACAACGGGCGCGAGCCTTTTTTTTTTTTTTTTTTCTGGTTTTGTTGGGGCTCTTCCGCGAGTAGTTCGCTCAGTTCGCTCTACCTGCACAACTGCAACTATGAACTTATGCGACGGCGCAATCATTTTTCTTCTGCTTCTTGTTGGGCGATATAGTCATTTTGCCCAAAAGATCTTTGTGCAGGAAGCAAACGCTCTTTACCATATAATTCCGACAAAACAACCACCATTGTAGCTAATCGTCGTTTTCTTTCAAGCTCCATCGTGAACCAAAAAACAGACTTTGTCCGAAGACAAAAAAAAAAAAATGCTATGCCTTTCGCGCTATCTCTTATACTTCCGAGCACTCGAGCTACCGCAAATCTCTGAGGCCATGTTCCGTCAATAGAAGCACTCGCTAAGCCTACAGGTCCCAGAAAACGAGTATGGCTCTCGGAAACGATGCCGAATACTGATGAATGCTATGCCGTCGACCATCGCTGCCTCTCCGCTTTGAAAATACGCTTGCCCGCTCGCGTGCTCCACGTTCGGTGGGAACGTGCCTTTAAATACAAGCTTACGCTCATGCTTGATTGACATAGCACACAGACCTAGCATGTGCTTCAAAAGAGTTGACTGTTGGGCGAGTAGGTGCTTTGACATAGAAACCATCATGAGAGCGCAACTAAACACGACACACAAGATCTTGTGTGTCGTGTTCAGTTGCGCTCTCACGATGGTTTCTATGACCTAGCATGTGGTATGACTATGTTTGGCATCGCCCTAATTAAAACGAACAAAGTAAAGCGGACGAAAAGACAACTTGCCGCCGGCATAGACCGACCCTGAAACCGAAAATGTTGCAGGTTCAGCCCCTGTTGCATTTTCCCAGCAACATTTTGTGAGAAGTTGTTTTCGCCCACTTTCCTTTCTTAACAATTATATCGTACTTAGTACAATCCAATTGAAACATTACAATTAACGTCCCTTATATCTTCCTTGGCTACGTTATCTGGTAGTTTTTATCAAGGTTGTATCAACTAAGAAACGAGCCCTTAAAGATTTCGTTATTTCGTTCGTGCTTGGTATCAGCATGACGTCGGCATATTTTCGCAATATACGGTGGTTGGAACGGCTGACTGGCCGCTCTAGGCAAGTGTGATGCAGACTACACACGCAAGAAAACATGGCGATACGTGGCAACACACCAATACACACAGCGCATTCGAGTATGCCAATATGCCCTGCCAAGCTTTGTTCGTGAGCAACGCCCCATTGCAATATGACTGAGTAGTTATTCTAGGCTGTTTATGCTGTTCCTCCAAAATACTTATCACTGCATGCTCTTCGGGAAGGGCACATCAGCGCCTGGACTTTGTGGCAGTTGCTGGTGCGCTCGCCCACAGCATTGTCCCACGCCGTGTGGCTTCTTGAATAAACTATCCCGATAAGAGGGTTGCGTATCTCCTCCTCAGACAGCTCACCCGAAGCTTCGTTATCGGAGAGTATTTCTAGCGCAAAGATATCGCGAGCGTCGCTGCGCAAAGCGACTCCGCTCTAAACAGCGGGCCGGTTCGAGATAGTAAGTGGCGTCCTCGCATATGAACGTTGAAGAAAAAACGTTGAAGAAACAGCGGCGGGACGCGCACTCTAATTAACTACTGTTTTGCAGATATTTAGCCATTTAATGCCTGAATTATCAAATTGCCGAACAAAATAAAAATTTTTTTTCATTTTCCCGCCTTAAATAGCAACCTTTAATTGATTCTGCAGTTAAATTATCTAAAATGCAACTTGCATGCATACTTTTAGGTATGTCGCGAATCCGCGAAATGCCACAGAAGCGAGGATCTTGCAACAAAAAAACGTACTTCGGACTACTTAGCATGTCGTGTGCCACCTCTTGGGTGCGTACACACACAATAAACAAAATTATTGAAGATCGAACGTACGTTACTCAGGCGAGAAAGAACGAAGAAGTGAGAGCTGTTGCACGTGCTTCGCACTCTCCGCGATCAGCTACAAAACAATTGGTTCTAGCAAAGAATACCTTACAGGAACCGACGCTAGATTTTTTCATTCTGAAAGGTACAGGGGGGGGTCAAAAGTTCCCAGGCCACGCTCCCATAGGAATACATGGGATAGTGGCCTGGGAACTTTTGACCAGCCCTGTACGTCCCCCTTGAGTACTTGACAGCCGGCATTAAAGGCGGCACGCGTTTCGTGACTTGCTTGCTCGGAGTTTTTTCGGTATTTCGAGAATTCGCGACACCCGGCAGTAAAGGGTTAATGGGCCCCTAAACCACACCGAGTTCAAAGGCAAGACAGTAGTTTCTTTCTAGCCTTCGCTACCCTTCCTACAAGCGCTATCTCCTCCTCGCCACTTATTTCTTCATAAAACACGTGGAATGCCTGCACTATGCGTTGAGCCAGACAGGATTTGGCGCTTTTTGACAATGAATGAATGAATGAATGAATGAATGAATGAATGAATGAATGAATGAATGAATGAATGAATGAATGAATCAATCAATCAAATCTTTATTTCCAACATTACGATCTGTTGGGGGGTCCTTCAGACGAAAAGCTGTTCTAAACAGCTTCAAAGCACGCTGCTATCTCCACTCGCGCAGCCGCAAATGCAGAAAACGAAGCGAAATCAGTTTATCGCGCACGATAGTAATGCGAGACAAGGTAGAACGGGCATGCGACTGCATTGCAAAGCAGAGTAGGGGAGAGTTCGTAACAGATATTCTCACGTATATCGACCAATCGAGAGCTTATTTCATCCTGACGTCACGTGAGCTAACTGCCTGACGTCACGAGCTGTGCCGCAAAGACGGGAAACGCCGGGAGAGAATAACGCGGTCGTTTTTTGATATTTTTAGAGGCTGTTTAGGGGCCTTTTAAAAGTACATTCCGTACACAGAAGCCTCCACATACGCCGTGGAGGATAGCGAGACTCCGTGCAGTAGATGTGTTTTGGCAATAGGAAATAGTTCATTCTTGTGTCGCACCAACAATGTGATTTGTTTTTGTTTTGAGGTAATCGCGGCTGTGGTCTATTGATAATGGTGCTCGTCAGCTTACCCAGAGACCACGGGATGGAATCCCGGCCACGGTAACCACATTTAGATGGAGCCGATATCAGGGGCGTAGCCAGAAATTTTTTTTCGGGGGGGGGGGGGGGGGGGGCACCTCCTTGATTTCGGGGAGGGTACCTCCTTGAAATGGCCATTTTTCGCTATGTATGCCATGGCGAAAAAAAATTTCGGGGGGGGGGGGGGGGCACGTGTTCGGTGTGCCACCCCCTGGCTACGCCACTGGCCGATATGCTCGAAGGACCGTGCACTTATTGAAACAAGGTGCTGCGCAAAGGACACAGGGACAAGGAAGCGAACGAGGACGGCCGCAGACTCGCGACTGGATTTTATTGAAAAGAAAACGCATATTTATACGACACAATCTTCAAATTCATCTACGCGCATGCGAGGAACCTGCTTTCATTTTCGTATAGTGTTATGGAGGTATCACTGGCGCAAATGCCTCTTTTTTTATAAATATGCGTTTTCTTTTCAATAAAATCCAGTCGCGAGTCTGCGCCCGTTGTAGATGATTACTTGCGCTCTAATCTTCGTCGGCAGACTCTAATTGGAAAGCGAATTCTTCGCTGCGCGGTAACTATAGCAGGGCGGCTGGGCCGCGCGCGCAGGAGCCTTGAAAAGGAGCGACTCGACTCGTGGGTGACAGTTTCAAGACTGCTTTATTGAAGATGACTAGAAAGTTCGAAAGAAAGAGAGAGGTAGAATAGGAAGAAGGAAAGATCGGAGCCGATCCAACGAAGGTTACCGTGGGAATGGTGCGGGCGAAACCCCCTTCGCTCCCGTCGGCTTTGTGTTGGCGGCCCTCCTCTCGACCCGTGAAATTGGGCGGCGAAGATGAACGTCTTCGACGGCGTCTGTACGGCGGGGAGGCAGGACGAACCCTTCGGCATTCTTAACATCCTCCCCCGCAATGAGCACACGCTCATTCCTGGTCGTCTTCGTCCCATGGTGGCTGGTTAGCCGTTGAGCTCAAGCGGGTACAAGGTTTGTACTGGTCGTCGAAGTTCTCTTTTGTTTGGCAGAAGTATTTGGCAGGCGCGGGTTCGGCCGTCTCTTCCTGGGAAAGTTTTCAGAACACGGCACATTTTCCACATCTGGCGAGGAGCTCTGTCCTCTCCAAGGAGAACTATATCTCCTTCATTACTACTTCTTCCTGTTCCTGGCTTTATTAAATGTGCAGAACGCAGTTGCAGGAGATATTCGAGCCTCCAACGTCGCCAGAATGAGTAAACAAGGCTGCCGCGCTGCTTCCACCTTCGGATGTGGGTATCTGCTGTCGATTTGACTTCCGTGGTCTCTCGGAGAGGAGGCAAGCTTGTTACTTTACGGCCGACCCGGAAATGTGCCGGTGTCAAGGGCATAAGCTCCCCCCGCGTCCGAAGAGACAAAGGTCAGCGGTCGAGAATTAACCACAGCCTCTGCTTGCGTTATAGACTGCGCTTCCTTGCATATCCGCTCTGCCTCTTCTACAGTGTCTATCAGCTGCGATGCGTTCTCTTTCCATGGAAGTCCGACTTCGTATCGACCGTTCTTGTGGACGATGGTGTCCTCGAATGCCCTAAGAACGTCGTCGTTTTCGGTGGTCAGCGGCGCGTCATCGACGATCCCAAGGTGTTCCAGCTCCCAGAATGACCTAAGTTGACGAGAAACGTCGTCTGGTTCTGTGTTCACGCCGACTCGCATCACGCCGACACTCGTTAGGTACGTTACGGCAGGCGATGTTGTGTCTGTGCCCTGCAGTGACCATCCAAACACAGTCTCTACGGCCACGAGCCTCTCATTGACGCGCTTTACACTACCCGTTGTGACGTCCCAATAGTGATCAGCCCCAACAAGTAGCTCAATTCCAACTCCAGGCTGGTAGCCGTCCGGTACTGTGTCAGCAAGAACGAGGCCCTGTTCCCGCACGAGGTGGGCAACGCGGTCGTCCGGTGGTGGAAGCAGGTCACCGCTGATCTCGGGTATCTCGAGTGCTTCAACACGGACTCTGGTGTTGTCGCGCCAGTTTCTCAGCCAGCATTCCACCCGACGATAGCTTCTTTCCTCTAACGGCCTCTGGCTTCCGAAGGCATAGATGGTGAGCCTCTCCTCTCCGATGACGTGGAGTTTTAGACGACGGGAAACCTCCTCTCGTATGAATGTTCTTTGGCTACCACCGTCGAGCAGCATTCGCACCAAAGCACGCTTTTTTTCTCCTTCCGCAAACGCTCGTGCCGTCTGTAGAAGTACCCTTGCCTTTCCTCGGGTTCGTTCCACCTGTAGCGATGACTGGACTGTGACATCGGCTGGTGCAGTACCGTCACCTGAAGGAGGCGCCGCTGCTCTTTGGTTGAGTTCGCAGACGCCCGTTGCGTGCCGTCCTGAGCACTTTGCACATTTGAGCCACCTCGATGTTCGGCACTCGGCGGCACGGTGATTTCTTTTCGCGCACTTGTAACAGCGCCGCTCCTTTGACATCACCGCCCTTTTCTTGTCTATGGGAATGGGGGGTGAGACAACTTGCCGCGGTGTGCCCTTCTTGATCACAAAAGGTGCAATGCTCCTCGCCTCCAGTCACTGTTAGAGCAGACGCCGACGGTGTTTGATGGCGATCTCCAGTGACTGGAGCCTTTTGTCTCATAGCGGCATCAGGCACCGGTCGTACTGCGCACTGGGCTCTCTCCCGGCTCTCTACCTCCACCTTCAGGAAATTTAGGAACTCCTGAAGGTCGTCTTCAGGAACGGCTTCGGATGTTGTCTTTTTTCTGTAGTACTCGAGGCAAAGCTCATGCGGGATGCTTTTCCGAAGAACAGTCAATAAAAGCACGCCATATGCACTCGAAGCCACACCCAGTGCCTCGAGACTGCGGACACCCGACTGGAGTTCATCGTAAAGAGTTCGTAGTCTCTCGATGTCATGAAGATTGTGCACTGGGCGGACCGCAAGCAATCGCGACATGTGCTCTTCAATTATGACCTCGTCCCTACCAAATCGTTCGATCAATGTTTTCACGGCGATTTCGTAGTTTCGATCACTAAGCGGTAGTCCGTCGATAGCAGCTGCGGCCTTTCCGGTTAGATAGCTGCTCAGATACTGGAACTTGTCGATGGTATGGAGCGCTGGATTCTTGTGAATCGTACACTCGAACTGGTTCCAGAATCTGGTCCATGAGCGTAGATCTCCATTGAACTTCGCGATTTCCAGTTTCGGAAGTCTGGTTGTTAATGACGGCAACTGGAGAGTCGCAGGCGCTACTGTGCTCTGAACAGAACCAGAATGTACTACTTGTTCCGAATCATTGGTTCCTGATGAGGTGCTTGACCTTATTTCACTCAAGGCTTCGTTTTTTAGAGCTCGCTTGATTTTGGTCTTCATGGTAGTGATTTTCTTGTTGTAGTCAATGCATTCGGCGAGCGCGGCATCGAGTTCCTGCAGCTCAGTTTTCTTCTCGATGGCGTCGTTGACTGTCTTTAGCTCATCTGCTTGCTCTATAAGATTTTCAAAATGTTCTTCAAGCTCACCGATTGCTGTGGCTGGCGCTTGCAGCAAGACGCTGCTCTCCGCGATGATGGCGTCGATGGCTTGTCGAAGGGTGGCTTGCTTTTTCTGAAGTCGTTCCATGGCGCTTTCGATGTCAGCTGGCGAAGTAATCCCGGGTTTCGGCACCAGAAAATGTAGATGATTACTTGCGCTCTAATCTTCGTCGGCAGACTCTAATTGGAAAGCGAATTCTTCGCTGCGCGGTAACTATAGCAGGGCGGCTGGGCCGCGCGCGCAGGAGCCTTGAAAAGGAGCGACTCGACTCGTGGGTGACAGTTTCAAGACTGCTTTATTGAAGATGACTAGAAAGTTCGAAAGAAAGAGAGAGGTAGAATAGGAAGAAGGAAAGATCGGAGCCGATCCAACGAAGGTTACCGTGGGAATGGTGCGGGCGAAACCCCCTTCGCTCCCGTCGGCTTTGTGTTGGCGGCCCTCCTCTCGACCCGTGAAATTGGGCGGCGAAGATGAACGTCTTCGACGGCGTCTGTACGGCGGGGAGGCAGGACGAACCCTTCGGCATTCTTAACACCCGTCCTGGTTCCCTTCCTTGTCCCCGTGTCCTTTGCGCAGCACCTTGTTTTATTCATTTACGACCGGCTCGCCCAGCAACATGCACCGTGTACTTCGATATGATGCACGTGAAAGAACACCAGATGGTCGAAATTTCTGGGGCCCTCCACAACGACAAAGTGCTTGTGTTGTGCATTTGTGCTACTTCTCAGTCCTGTGTCGAATGCGCGCTATGCACTATATCAGAAAAAAAAAAAATTAAGACTGAAGCAAGAGCGCAGCTGGGTCTTCTTGTTTCTCATTATTTGACTCTTTCTTTCTGTTTCTTGTCTCTTTTTTGCATATGATTCTTTCGATTTCATTCTATTTATTTGTTTATCTATTTCTCTTTCTCACTCTTTTTATATATGTTTCTCTTCCCTTTCTTTTTTTCTTTCTATCTCTACGTCTCACTTCTTTCTATATATTTTTCTATATTTCTTCATCTTTATCTGCCTCACTCTCTGTTTTTTTTCTATCTCTTTTTCGTGTCTGTTTCTTTGTATCTGTTCCTCTTTATATGTCTTTCTCGGTTTATTCGCGCTATTTCTCCCTACATTTTTTTTTCTTTCTCTGTCTCTCTCGTTCCCAGCTCTCTCTTTGTTTTCTCTTTCTTTCTTTCTTTCTTTCTTCCTTTCTTTCTTTCTTTTTTTCTTTCCTTCTCTCTTTCTTTCTTTCTTTCTCTCATGTGTTTCACGTGCTCTCTTTGCCGAGCAGAGGTTCTGTTCAACGCTCGCAGCTGCTGTGCGCGGCAGTGGGGCTTACCCAATTCGTGCTGCGCATACCCACCCGAGAACTTTTGCACGACGGAGCATCAGTTACCGATCGCTTAAACAGCGTTTCTGTTAATATAGAAATCCTCCCCTCTAGGAGAACAGGCTAGTTGGTTTGTTTCGTTCATTGAAGCCATAGCGCTGAAAAGACAGGGAATGATGAATGATGAGGATTATTGAGTATTGATGAGTATCTGAATGATGCGGGATTACGCTTGTGATGCGGTTTTTTGGTGATGTTTGCTGTTTTCATTGCTGTGTAAGTACAACATGGTTCCGAAGTAAAGATTCAGTTGTGAGTAGCGCACGTCCCGTCCTCTCTTTCTGTGGTTCCTGTCTTATCAGCGCTATGGCTTCAATGAACCTCCCCTCTAGGGCCTATTCTCCCCCCGTCCCGCGAATGCTGACTGAAGAGCGATGAAGGTCGCGTCACATGCCACGTGATTGATTGGTCCGCGATCACGCCCGTCTTACATGTACACCTTTGCAGCGTTCTCCACGGCGCGCGCTGCAGTGGCGACGCGTAAAAAGACGTAATAATAGACGCGGCAGAGAGGAGGGTAAACGAGGAGATGGGAAACCGGTAGAAGGAAAGGAGAGTTGCGCCTCCGCGCTGCAAGCGGTCGGTAATCACACCCGGTTTGTGCCGCGCTGTTGTCGACGCCGGAACAGCACGCGGATAACTCAAGGGCGCGTGATGGCAGAAAACTGAGTCACCCCGGCCGGCGTTTCGCACGTGGCTCGTTCCGCCGGCTCCCTTCGAGATCGGCGTGCGACCGTCCGCGACCGGGACGCCGGGAACGTTGACCCTTCGCGGTGCCTTGTGCAAATTTGCGTTTGTACTATCGGCGTCAAATGAAACCCGAACAGCGTGCACCTAAATCTAAGCACACGGGCCTCAAGCATTTTCGCCTCCAGCGAAAAATATTTTTGCCTTATGGTGAACAGCTAGCTCGAGATGCCTTATTTACACATTTGTGCGCGCAACTTGTTCTCGCTCGTTGTGTCGACTAGTGCCTAAGAAAGAGCAAGATACACTGGGGTGGTGTGAATTGAATTCATGAGTAAATTTATGAGTAAAGAATATTCGCAACAGGCCGTAGATGAAACAGGGCCTTTTGATTTATAAAATAAAAGTTGTGTGAGCTCTGCCTCTATCGTGCTATTGTTAAAAAAAAGACACAGACGATCTTTTGCTAAAAACTTGCCTACTGTGAATTACGGTTGAGTGGCATGATGCATGCGCCACTTCCCTGTCGCTAAAAAAAAAAAAAAGAAAAAAAAGAACCATTCCTTCCGAGTAAAAAAACTGATTTGTGGCTCAGTTTTCTTACTGGCGCTTTTCCTTTCCGTGCTCGCATGCTTAGTTTTTCCTTCTTTTTTTCCTATTTTGCTTGAGCGCTGAAAAACATCAAAGTCCGGATACCGAAACTATACTCTAGCACCTCCTCCCCTTCCACTCGTCCTGTTCTTGACTTTATCGGGATTCTGCTCTCGTGCAAGCACTTCTGCAGATAACGCGCGTCCTGAGAGCTAGAAGAAGCTGACGTCATGGCACTAGGTCTTGCACTTGTCCTCAGGCTATCTGAAGTTTTTTTTTTTTTCTTTACCCTTGTAGTGGTGCCGAGCATGAGACTTAAGGTGGTATCAATTACCAGTGGCGTAGCCAAGGGGGGGGGGGGATTGGGGGGGTTCAAACCCCCCCCCCCCCCGAAATTTTTCAGTTTTGCTTGCGTATATATGCACAAACACATACAAACGCACGCACGAACATACATAAAGTATGGTTGAACCCCCCCCCCCCGAAAAAAAATTTCTGGCTACGCTACTGTCAATTACAAATGGCCGGTGATTACTGCTTCGTCTTTCTGCATAACAGTGTTTAGAAGAAGTGGAACCGAATCCTAAGCGTTGTCTCTTCAGGTCACAAATATGTTGTTGCCAGATTTACGGGCTGTCTTCTGTGGCACTCCAACCATAAGCGCACCATAATTCATTGCTCTTTGCAGCCGGTATTCTGCCGACTAAGGGCTGGCAGTCTGTCGTATCAGTAAACACTCGAACACTCATCCACAAAAGTTTACGGACCACGCGAGCCCGTGACCAGAAGCCTCTTCGAGACATTTCCGATGCGTCAGCGGCGATCGACAGAAGCGCTACGCCCAAACGCATCCACCCCTTAATCGAAGGCCTGGCTATTTTTCCGCTGAGAGCTAATATTTGCCACCTTTCACTTTTTTAACACCACGCGCTATGCGCAACGGGCTACCTGCGTCTGTCTCGAGCGCAGTCTATCAGCATAACTTATCAATAGCAATCCTTACGAAGTGATATCAAGCCAACGGCACACCTTTCGAAGCATGCCGTCGTATAGCTTTGATTCTCCTGACAAAATAGAAGTCTGACGCTCATACTGCAGATAAGCGCTTTGTATAAAATCAACAGACTAATAATGTTCAGCGCGGCAGCAGAAAATTGATATACCAGTGAGTAACAAGATGACCTGTTTCCGGCCTAGCGTGGCGGTCGACGGTAGATGGCGCGCTCCCATGTTCCGTAAACTTTTGTGGTCAACTGTGCATTTACAACGGGATCAAATGAAGAAATCTGGGGGACCAAATCAAATGATGGGCCGGTTAAATCTTTCCCGGCAGTTGCAGCCATCGGAAGAAAGTAGATTTCAAAGATCCGGCTATTTAATCAACAAACGAGTGACAGGAAAGAAAGCAGCTCCCCAACGCGCCTTCCGGTACACCTTTCGTGTCGTTTTTAAAAGTTCATCGATCTCAACGGCTGACACCACATTTTTGTTTCCTTTCGTATGCGTATTCTTCGCTACTGACCTCCGCAAACATTTGGTGCTGCATCACGATCGGCCAAGATATAACTCTTACGACCAATTCATAATGTGATGCGACGTTCTACAGTCAGCTGCAACCTAGGCTTGAAAGCACCACTTACTGCAATAGCTGTCCCACTCGAGAAAAGTTCGCATTGCTTCATATCCGTGGTGACGGGCACAATACGCGGGTTTCAGAGTCGAAAGCTTGAACGTCCTGGCAAGTTTCACGAAAAATTCTACCTACACTGCTCAGCCAAAGGTCATATCGGAACGTCAAACCTTTAGTTCCTGACATGCCTGACACGAACATCAACAGAGAAAAAAAACTTACGGTTCCAAAAAAAAAACGAGCTTTCACAAATACGTTACAAAGGTGATTGACAAGCCCGCAGCGGTCTCTAGGGGCGTAGCTTGTATACATTAGGTTGTAACCGACGGTTGTGAACACGACGAATAATATTCGTTGGGGTTTCACGTCCCAAAAACACGATACGATTATGAGGGACGCCGTCGCTTTGTGTACCGGAAATTAAGATCCCATGGAGTTCTTCAATGTGCACCTAAATCTAAGTACACGGCCGTGTAGCATTCTCGCCCGCATCGAAAATGCGGCCGGGATTCGATCCCGCGACCATCGGGTGAGCAGTCGAGCACTAGACCACTATGGCGGGTATAGGATGCGACGCACAGCACTCACCTTGGCACTGACGCCGGCGCATTCATTTCCAAGCACGAGAACGGCGAGCAAGACCGCCACCAGACGAAACCCGATGCTGCGCGACGACGCCATGGATCGCGCTGACTAGTGTGCCGGGTGAGCGTGCCGATGCGTTTGCCGGCAGTGGCTGATCAACGCCCACTCTTTTGCGCCGGAAGGCTTATCGCGCTACAGACGTCTCTCTCTCTTCCCTTTCTCTCTTTCTCTCCCCTCCTTTCCCTCTGTCTCTCTACTCTTTCCAGCGCGGAAAGAAGAGACGTACTCGTTGAAAGAGAGCGGGAAAACCGGTGCTCCAGCTACACTGCCCGCAATCGCGTACGTACGACTGGGAGGTCCGCGGAAGGTGTAGCCTGTACTGGCCGTATAAATAGCATGGCGTTCAGGAACAAGCGGTGTTACGCAATATGTGCGCAACACGCATTCTATTGTCCGCCGGATGAGTGATTACGCGATGATCGATCGACGAGCGGCTGCGAGCTCACTCGAGTTGTGATCTCATTGAAACTGATTTCTCGTTTAGCTTGTGGCTCAGTGTGGTTGGGGCCATAACCACAAGACCACTAGCTTGTGGCCATCAGTGGCGTAGCCAAGGGGGGGGGGGGGGGTTCAAACCCCCCCGCGAAATTTTTCAGTTTTGCTTGCGTATATATGCATGCACACATACAAACGCACGCACGAACATACATGAAGTATGGTTGAACCCCCCCCCCCCCCCTTCCCCCCGAAAAAAATTTCTGGCTACGCTACTGGTGGCCATAACCACTACACCACCGCCGCGGTGGTCTAGTGGTTATGGCGCTCCACAGCTGACCCAAAGGTTGCTGGATCGAATCCCGGCCGCAGTGGTCGCACTTTGATGCCGGTGATATGCTAGAGGCCCGTGTACTTAGATTCGGGTGCACTCCAGGTCCTGGGAATTTCCCGCGCTCTGCACTACGGCGTCGCTCACAATCATACGATGGCTTTCGGGCGTATACCCCCTAATATTATTATTATTATTATTATCATTATTATCAGTCCCTAATCTAGTCATCTTCAGCATTGCCATCAGCCTTACCTGGATTCACGTTCATACTCACGTCTACTCGCACGTATTCCAAAACAGTATCGTTCATACACCATTTCAACATTTATTGATCAGAAGCATGAATTACGTAGGGGGGATGCCTCGACCTCCTCCCCCCCCCCCCTTCCCCCGCAAACTCTTCCAGGGAAATTCTTGTTAAATATATCTTGTGTTGTCATCACTTTCAAGAAAAAATTCGCTACTCATTTGCAAGCACTCATAACTCGTATTCCAAGGTACTATATCAAAAGTCGTCAAGAAGATTACGTGAGATATTGGTGTTAAAGAGCATTGACACTATGGTCGAACAAGCTAATTTTAGGCGATAGGACTCATGAGTCGACTCATTCAGACTCACTCAGACTCAGATCGCGCCGTTAGTCTGAGCCTGAGTCAGTCCGGGTGAGTAATATTTTCGTTAGTTTGAGTCCGGGTGAGTCCGGTTGAAGAAAGTTTTCGTGAGTGTGAGTCCGAGTGAGTACGGCTCAGGAAAATTTTGGTGAGTCTGAGTACGAGTGAGTCCAAAGCGCAAGATATATATATTTCTTGAGTGAGTCTGAGTGAGTTCCACTTTTTTTGCCGGCCTATGGTTCCCATACACCAGCTTAGTACGCCGCCCCCCATCGCATATTTCGCATGCTACAAGCACATTTTACGCACTGCCAGCTTTTGGTGGGAAATATGGCATAAACAAAAAAAAAAAAAAACACGCCAGGCCTGCGCGGAACGCGCAGCACAGTCACAGCGAAAGCTGGAAGGGCGGCCTTTCTAGAGCCTTTTTTAAACATTCTTGGGGCAACTACTACAAGCGCACTTACATGGTACCCACTACGCCATAAATCATCATAATTTTTGTGTAGTGGAGAAGCGTCTACTATACCAATATTCTTCATTCTTCGGAAAAGCGCGGTACCCGCTACACACTTGTAACGCATTATGTGCACTTTGTTGCTTCTGTGGCTGACGAAGATGAAGAATTATGCCATTTTGTAATGGGTTGGAGCATTGAACGACCCACTCGTTACGCAATTCGTATTGTGTGACGTCTGGTTGTTACTTTACTGTTCTAAAACGCTTTACAGCACATGTTAACGCGATTTCTTACCCGACATGAAGCCTGCATAGGATCAGTTTGCACCGCAGTTTCAAGCAGTGGTGTAGCACAGTGGTAGAGTGCTGGGCTGCCACGCAGAGGACCCGGGTTCGATTCCCGATCTGTCATAGATGATTTTTTATTTATTTAGTTTTTTTCTTATTTCGTGCGATATTGGTTACGGACACCGGCGGCGGCGGCGGCGGACAACTACGGCGCAAAAACGACCCTTGTTGTGATCTCATAACAGCTTTCGCTGTAAAAAAGCAAGAAGAAAATCGAGATATGTGAGCTTTGACCTACAAGAATCACGACATAATCATGAGGCACGAAGTAGTGTTCGACGCCGGATTAATTTTGACCACGAGGTGTTCTTTAGCGTGCAGCAACGTTCTCCTCGACTTATTTCCTTTATTTTATTATTTATTTATTTATTTCAATTCTTTATTTTAGTTTGCCCGCAGCCGGCAGTGAAACCTGCTTCCTCGAACTTTGGAGCGTGATACATTATCTGCTAACCTACTATGCCGGGGAAAAACCAAATTAAACATTTAACTGCGCGCAAGTGGTGCGAAGACTGAATAAAGAGCGGGGCTGGCTCCTTACCCTCCTACTCACCTCCACTTCCCTTTCCCATCCCTTTCTGTACTACACTATACTATACATAACTATGAGCACTATGTATAGTATACCCTCCCCCCCTCACCTGCCACGGTCGTCTAGTGTTTACGGTGCTCGGCTGCAGACCCCCCTGTTGACTGCCTTCCCCTCCTTAATTCCCTCCTCCTCACCTCCACTTCCCTTCCCCATCCCTTGCTATCCCACACTATATTATACATGGCTATGCTATGTATAGTATACCCTTCCCCCCTCACCTGCCACGGTCGTCTAGTGTTTACGGTGCTCGGCTGGTGACCCCCCTGTTGACTGCCTTCCCCTCCTTAATTCTTTCCTCCTCACCTCCACTTCCCTTCCCCATCCCTTGCTATCCCACACTATACTATACATGGCTATGCTATGTATAGTATACCCTCTCCCCTCACCTGCTGCGGTCCCGAAAATCTCAGGAAGGAATCCCGGTCGTGGCGGCCGCATTTTCGGTGGAGGCGAAAAGGCTTGAGGCCCTGTATTTAGGTTTTAGGTGCAGGTTAGAGAACCCCAGGTGGCCAGAATTTCCGGAGCCCTCCCCTACGGCGTTTCTCGCAATCATATCGTGGTTTTGGGACGTTAAACATCAAGAGTTGTTATATTATTATTACATTCCCCCTCTTCTTATTTCACTCCTCCTCCTCCTCACCCTCACTTGCATTTCCCTACTTCCTTGCTATACTACACACGGTTATGCTATACTTCCATTTCACTTTGCGCAGCTGCGCCGAGTTTTGCGCAACGCCGGCCACGGACAGAACACAAGCTTAAACAGCTGCGCTGCTAAAAATACGAATGAGAACGAACAAGTATACATATGGAACGTTGATAACACCGCTCTAATTCTCTTTCGTTATCTTTTTCAGGATTTCGTCATGGGATTGTGGCAGGATTTTGTGATAGGGGTCGAGCGGAAACAATCTCTTTGCAGGTTGGGGGGGGGGGGGGGTTAGCGTTGGTGTGGCTTGGAGGGGGGGCACCTGCGGTTGTGACTGGTATGGGCCCCTGGCGACGCCCTTGAGCGCAAGAGTTGCATGAATAACCTGAGTTCAAACTGGCCCAGCCGCCCAGCTGCCAGCACAAGCGATATTGCATCGCAAAGAGCGGTCATGTATACCAAGTGATTTGACGCATGCGCAAAGCACTCTAGCCTTCATGGGAGCTGAAACCGAATATGCGTTCCGCGGCTGCTGACTCAGAGCAACGTGACCGCGCTGACCGTGCTGCATCCACGCTATGGTGGGCAAGTGCGTTGAACAGCGAAACCAACAGCTCTCTGCAGTGTCTGGGAATCGTGACCGGTCAGCGAAGCGCAGATCAGTACATGCTTAGGTAAAACGTTCCAGCGCTACCCCCAGGTAGAAGGGCCAGAGTAGGGTCTAGTTGGTTGTACATATTTGACACTTGCAGCGCGCTGTCTGAACATGAAGAAAGACGCACCCAAAAAAAAAATCACAGCATATCCACGAGGTGAATGATGGTGAGGTGGGCGAAGCTTGAGAGGTTATGGTTGATGCCGTTAACCCTCCGAGAAGTTCGCCCGATAAAATCATCATGCAAACACGTGAGGCACGGTGAAGAAAACTTTTATTGAGATTTCAAGTTACCATTATATATTACGCACTTGTGGTCGGAGAAGTGCACAGCTAGCGGCGCCAACGTGCACTCCGAGCAGCGAGAGCAGCGGACCCCGAAAGGCGAGCCCGAGAAGCGGCGGCCCTCCGCGCCCGCTGCTTCGCTTCGTCCATGCCCCACCAACGATTCGACACGTACGGCGACGATCCAGGAGACTGAGAGAGGCACTCAATCGCCGCGCACTCAGGCAAAGCGCGCGCAGCAGCCAATCGGAGAGTAGCGGCAATTCGGAGAGTAGCGGCAGAGTAACGCCATCTAGGAAATGAGACGAGAAATGGTCATCTCTTATCATGGCCTCCGAGATGGCAGGCGATACTGGGGGTTACGCGTTACGCCTGACAAGGTTAGACTAAGAGGAGCTTCGCCCCTAAAACACGTAGAACACAACAGGAGCGCGAACTAACAACTGTTCATTGAAAGAAAACATGACACATATATACAGGATGAGAGAAAGAAAGAAAGAAAGAAAGAAAGCGGTAGCATGCGCAAAGCACACAACAGGAGAACAACCATCTGCGTCACAGAATATATGCGTCATGTTTTCATCAAACCAACATTTGTTAGTGCGCTCTCGTGTTGTGTACTACGTGTTTGTTGGTGCGTCTTTCTTCGTGTTCAGACAGCGCGTCGCATGTGTCAAATAAGCGTTATTACCTTCGACGCGACGGTTTCTTCAACGCGCACGCCAACATTACTGGATACAGTCGAAACCAATTATAACGATACCGGTTTTAGCAATATATCGGTTATAACAATGAGAAGATGTTACACCGTCAACATTTGTATGTTTTCTATGGTGAAATAACCCGCTCACAGCAATGCCCGCATGCCGCATTATCGGTTACAACAGTTAATTCTGGCTGTTGGGTGTCTGTGCCGAAAGGTAGTAAAACGTGATATCCTCGAAAAGAAAGAAGAAAACAAGAAATTCAAGCTGCTGAACACCCGCCCACAACCCCAACATCCCCCAGCGCCCCTTTGGATTCGCATTTTGTTTCACCGCATAGCGTTATGGCATTGCGGCAAAGCCAACTTGCGGAAAAGCCCGCTGTGCCCCACTCTGGCTACGCCACTGTTGTGTCGGTATCAGTCCTTAAAGGGACACTAAAAGAAAAAGCTATTTTTTGCGAATTAGTCAATTACAAATTCACATTACTAAAAACACCACTATTACCGTGAGAAGACGCTTGGCTAGCAAGAAACGTGGTTGCTGATCGGTAAAAATGAGATATATGGTACTGTGAGGGTGCCATAGACGTAACATACGGATAAGTTTCAGAAAATTTAACCGTGCCAATGTCACCAAAATAGGGAAAATACCATTTGAAATCTGTGTCGTCAAGCGTACACATTTCGGCGCCATATTTAAAAATGAAACTCTAACCTTGATTTCTTTCTTTATTGATAAGCACATGATAGTGAAATTAACGACATTAGGGTTCTCAGAGTACAATTTATCAATCTATGTTCATTGATTGTTTCCCTGTAGTGTCCATTGAAAAGAGCATGTTGGTACATTGGACTTCGTGATAATAATTATTGGGGTTCTATGCCCCTAAACCACGATATGATTATGGGGGTGCCATGTCTAACAGGGCACTGTAGACACGAGCCCCGTCTGACACATCCGCGTAGACCGCGCATTCCCGCTTCACAGCCAGGGGCAAGGACGCGCCCGGTCAGCCCCCCCTCTCTCTGTGTGTGCTGCCGGACACTTGACACCGCGCGCAGGCCACCCGGCACTCATGGCCTGCTCCTCTGTGCTACCCTCCCCGGTTCAGGCCCCCCAGCGGACTCGACCGCGAGTGCTCCGATGGACAACACCGCTCGGACCGCACTGCGCGCAAGTGCCTTCCTCTTGAGCAATAAACTCCGTTTTTCTTGTTTACGTACGCCTGTTATTCCGGCTACCGTAGACATAACAGAGGGACGCCGAGTGGAGGACACCGGGAATTTCGCCCAGCTGATGTTCTTTAACGTGAACCTAAGTACACCGGCGTCAGGCATTTCACATCCATCGTAATGCCACCGGCACGGCCGGGATTCGATCACGCGACCTTCGGGTAAGCAGTAGAGAACCAAAACCACAAGATCACCGCGGCAGGTACATTGAACTACTATCTCATCTCGAGTGCAATTTAGAAACAAAAAAAAAATGCCATTTTCATCTGTTTCGTTTTTTTGTTTCGGGTCTTGTTCACATGTGACTGCTGTCACGCGCTCTTAGGCAACACTACATGAGACGGGTGTTGCGTTAGGATTCAAAGAACAATAAAACGACAGTTGCAGTCTAGCGCTTGTGTAAACACTCGCTTTTTTGTGAACTGCTTGGTGAATATCGCGACTATATTATTGATTCATCCACGAAGGTTAACGTACAGCGACAACAACGTAGCTTTTGAGAAGCGTGGCAGTGGAGTCTGCCAGATAAATGCATCCGCTCGAAGTTCCTTAACCGCTCGCATCCCGGATATTCGTGCCTAAACAAAGGCATTCGAATTGCAGCCTGAGATGTTTGCAGCTAATCTAAACATATCGGTTGTTGCTCTTACACCATTTAACTGACCGAAATCGAATTCTTGGCTGGAATGAGCTAAACGATGTCGAGCTTTTAAAGCGCGAAATGCTGTCTATCTTTATGCGAGTTTCCGCACGAAGCAAACTCCGACTTGACAAGTCAACTGGTCTATCATTTTATGACAACCTGCCAAAGACCTCCCCAGGGTACGGGTACCTATGAACTGAACCTCTTCTGAGCATCTTTGCGGCTGATTATCCTGGAATTCCGTTACAGCGTGGGGAACAGTTTATCGAGATCTTGCGATGCTGCGAACACGTGCTTGATGCTGTTGCGAATGTTTGCTCCGGTATTATTTTTTTCTCAGAGACCTAGCTCGGGCATGCTAAAGCAAATTACTGCTCCTTGCTTTATCAGTCATTTTTCTTTTTTTTTCTTCTGATTTCTTTGTTTTTTGCTGCTTTTGTAAACATCCATAGTCTTCGTTGTTTCTATCTTTTGTATTGAATTTACTATCTAAAACCGGTATCACCGCTTAGTTACTGAAAAGTTAAGCCTCCCACGTGTTCACGCGGGGGGGCTCCCCGACGCGCTGTGCTCTGAGGCAGCGCTCTGCCAGCTGTCACCTGATCATAGAGGACGGTGGCGAGCTTTGGGATGGGCGGAGCCTCAACGCCGCGACGTCTCTACAAGCACCTAAGTATATCAACGGCACCTACCACTGTTTACATACATATAGTAGGTCTATACTTTGCTCGTGCCCTCAACAAACCGGTAACAGCGGGCATTCCGTGAGTATTAAGGAGGCTTTCGCCAAGCTAAAGCTCTCCAAATGCATGTAATATTCGTTTTCTGACTGTTTGCGTTCTCGAATAACAACCGAGTTGTACTATTGCACTTGCATTCCTTGAAGTGCCACGACTAGTGCATGCTACATGCAGGTACCATCAAGGACAATGGATATTACCCGAGTCCTCATTTAAACATCCGCCAGATGGGCTGATGTTTGCCCAGTTCAACGGAATTCTTTATGCCACATCAATCCACTGCCAAAAAATGTGGAGCAATCCGCAGTTTTGTAGTGCAAATGTACTTAGCAAGTCCGAATACAGATTGGGCAGGGAGATAACTGAAGCTGGGAAGATTAGTGTGCACCCGACCACGCGCATAAGTGTTTCCTCGATAGTGCTCACAGATAAAGAAATAGCGTTTCTAAATATTTACAGTGTCGATGAGTAACCAGCGCTGATAACTAAGTTGTATTGTGAGCCAGCTAGGCCCGGCCTGGTGACAGTTTGCGACATGTTTGGCGGCACAAGCGCAATTCAGTGCTGGTGTGAAAAAAAAATCCAATAGACCATCGGGAGAGCCGTCTGCGGGAAACAAACCCTCGCATGACTCATCGCGTCCCCGACAAAATAAACGGAAGCCATGTCAGTTTGCTACACCGGATTCGACGGCGCGTTGCCTTCACTCGACGCAACGCGTACTTTATCGGCCGTGCGGACATCCCGAACAGCGGGCACTGCCAAGTGGATGAGACTAACACATCTATTTGTGACCGCCCCGTACACATGTCTCAACGGAAGACGCTGGCTTCAACTTTGGCAGACCTCGGTCTGAAAA
>JALIZH010030750.1:0-22799 GCA_030522465.1 Rhipicephalus appendiculatus | reverse complement strand
GGCTTTGCATCGCAAGCAAACAGCACCCGATACGTCGTCTTTATTAGATGTGAAGCATCTTATGGCGAAGCTTAATCCGGTGGTAGTGGTGGTGGTGGTGTGCCGCGTGGCCTCCCTTACTGCGCATGCGCAACACCTTTAAAAAAATAAAAATAAAAAAAACCTCCTCTCCCCCTCTCTCTCCTCTAGGCATCCCCTCCCCAGCAACCACACCCTCACTGCGCATGCGCCTCCCCTCCTCTCTCCCCTCTTACGCTCCCCCCTCTCTCCTCTTGGCATCCCTGCCAGCGGCGTCCACACTCCCACTGCGCATGCGCGTCCCCCCCTCTCTCGCCTCGCGACGCCGACGCAGGCAGCGTCTGCTAGCGAGTTTCTTGGTTGAAAAAACCGACTGCTCGCGCTGCACAACCGTTCACTGGCCACCCCGTATATATGGCACTGGATCTTGACCTCCAAGGTGGTGCTGGTGGGAGATTTCTCCTGTGCGTTGTTAAACAATAAAAATTCGCAGCGTGCGCGTTAAATAAAAGCGGACTGCGGGTCTCTGTGTCCAGTCGGAGTCTTCTGTCTCTCATTGCCCATTAGCAGCGATTGGCATGTTCCAGTAGGAAACACCGCTCCATCACTGCGTGCTTTGCGCCTGTCCAGTTTTCTCTCCTGCGCAACGCTGCGATGAGCGCCAGCGTCAACGCCGCCGCCAGTGTAAGAGTTAGCGCCCGCTGCTTCACATCTACACATGGTTCCCTTTAGCGGGAGATGATGTAATTTTTGGTGTCGCCTTAATATCGCTATTTTTTTTTCAGTGCAGCGCAATTAACATTTCGGGCATGCCACTACCACCTGTGAATGCACTCGAACCTAAGGACAGCGCAGTATATCGGTCGACCGGTTGCATTGGTTTAGCCAAGCTGGACAAAAGTCTGGGCGAGCACGAATGGTTCCATTGACTTGACCATTACATTGCCACTGCTCAACCGCTCTGAAAGCGAGCAATGAGTGGCGACTCACGACTTACGAAATAGAGTAAGAGCAATTTTTTTTAGATTGCGTCGGTGATATTGCGTAGAACGCTATAGGTTTCAACTGCTACGTGGTAGGAGGCTTCGTCTTGCAGTTGGAAACCAAAGAAGCAATCGAAATCCGAGTTAGATAAACTTGTTCTTATTTCACAATAATAAAAGATATTTGAGCACGCTAGCAATATCGCAAAGCGGTGAACAGCGCCTTGCAGCCGGTTCCATAAATGATGTACATTATTATATCGGTACATGATTATATTTAGCTAAAAGAGACGCATTTGGATGCGCTACGGGTTGACGAAATACAGGTAGGAATGTAATAATGTATTTTAACAGTGGGAGGCCACGACTGAATCGCTCCGGAGACGTACAAAGCAGTACATAGGCTACGCCGTCTTGAGCCACATGCCGCGGAGGCGCCTAGATGTCAAGGTCATCGTGTGGACTAAATTGGCGTACCGCGTGGCTCAAACCACTTGCTTTCCACCTACATGAAAAAGATCCGCACACAAAGCGCATCGCCTAGAGCGGCCAGGCTAATCCTGATAGATGGTGAAACATGCCTCAGTAGGAAGCACTGGGAAAGTGAGAATTACATATTTCAGGCCGCAAATACACGAATTTAAATACCTTCAAGACCAACTAAAGCTGTCACTCATTCAATTTAACTCCTGCGTTCTTCCTTCCTGGCACCAGGATGTGAAGTGTCAAGCTACTTGAAGCATCTCACCAAAATTTTCTATACATACGAAATAACTTGGCTTCCACTTTTACCCAAGGCTGTGAAGTAACGTTTTTAATACAGGGTGCCTTGTGATTGATCAAGCGAAAGCGCTGAGAAGCTTAGCTGTGCTCACCACTTTGGGGTCGTCGTAGTTCGTCGTACTAAAATCTTCGCACGGCCTGAACAGCTGAAACTCGTCGACACTTGGCGACGAAGGATCGGACAGCTTCGGCGAGTAGTATATTCCTTTCAAACTAAAGGAGATCGCCAAAGGCATCGAGAAACCCATCTTGTGCACATTCCGAAGCACAGCCATGCTGTCGTTCTAGAAACATACCAGAGAAAGGGTAAAAGAAGGGGGGAGCAAGTGGTAAGATTTAGGATTTAACGACGTAGGCCCATGTTTGCAGAATGTATGTAAATAGGCAAGGCTTCCGTGCTTTTAGTGTCATCTCAATTAGAATTTGCTGACATACACATCAGTCAAAGAACTACCGCCACCATACCCTTCCCTGTACAGTGCCCAAACTCACACAATAAGAGCCATTCAACTCAACACTCCGATCACTCCAGCACGCATTTTCATTTATCGCTACCCCTCCAATCCTTCGTGTCTCAATTGTCCATGTACGTACGGAAACGTAGAACACGTCCTATTCTCATGCCCTACAATCGCCTCACTATAGTAACCTCCCCCCTGGCGGGTGTAGTAGGCGCCGGCGGCCTTCGCCGAGCAGCTAGCTATGGTGCCCCCTGGCGGAGGAATACCTATATGTCTTAGTCTGACCTCTAATAAACTCTCTCTATCGGTCAAGCTATGCCTGCAAGTGTAGCCTTCAGCCCTCAAGTTTTAAACGCAAGCCTTACGTAACCGAAAGTTGACTCCGCCGCGATCGCCGTTGCGACAGACTGATTTTAAAGAACTTTTGACGAAGATCTGAGGCGCGACTTGCATATGTTGAACATATCTCGGTCGTTGAACATCGTCGGGCCACGTGGCCTACCCGGAACAGCTCGTGGAACTTTAAAAATTTCGCATTTCCACGAAGTTAATCATGAAGAGTGGCCGAAGCACTGGGGATCGTTCTTACCGTAAATCACCCGTGACATTGCCCAGTCGCGCATGTAAATGAGTGACAACGCGTGTGTATACCATATACAATGTGTTTTTGCCGTTGAGCCGCCGCTTCCCGCGTCCTCTACCCCGGGGTAGCAGCTTGTTGTCGGCGTTGCCGTGTTGCCTTTCGCGGGCGAGAACGCGTTTACGATCGTTTTCATCCATGGCAGAAAGAGAATGTGTGGTCTGGAACGCATTTATTTTTGATCGTCATCAGCGTCATCGTCATCGTTAAGACGTATAGCGGGTACATTCCATGTGCTGTGCCGTGATGGCAGAAAGAGAATGTGTGGTATGGAACGCGCTTATTCTTCATCGTCATCAACGTCATCGTCATGTCCATGGCGTATAATGGTTACGTTGCACGTGCTGTACTCTGATGGCAGCGTCATCATCATCGCACTAGCCTGGCTACACCAGGGGACACCGGGGTAGTGATGCACAAGCCTCGACCTTAAGGAGCTTCGCCCCTAAAATAAAAAAAAAATCTGGAGGCGACCCTAATCCGTGACGGAGGTATCTGTTTGCGGCACTCCCATGTCGGCCTCCGTGTGCCCTGGTGTATTCCTAAGGTGAAATTCGTGTATCTTCGCGCTCCCGAAGTGGCTTTGATAGGCCACGTAGAAAAAAGCACGTAGATGAGGTCTGTTCCGCCAGGTGTCTACCGATCCTATATCTGCTCACAAGAAAAGCGTCTGCTTTTTCGATGAATTGGCTGCACTTATTTTCATTATTAATTCTGACAGTTAAATGGTGCTTAGCTTAAGCTAACCTGTGCTCCGACATTGTGTGTATCCAACATAACTGTTAACTCAAACCAAAACCATAGATATTACTGGTGTGCGTATATGCGAAAAATTTCGAATAACGAACGGAATAGCGTTATATTCGATTGGGTACTG
Organism: Rhipicephalus appendiculatus; assembly: GCA_030522465.1. Classification (NCBI taxonomy): domain Eukaryota; kingdom Metazoa; phylum Arthropoda; class Arachnida; order Ixodida; family Ixodidae; genus Rhipicephalus; species Rhipicephalus appendiculatus. Next base: position 19,037 of record JALIZH010030750.1, on the reverse strand, counting down.
GATCTCCTAGCGCATATTCGAATTATTCTCATAGCGCATATTCGAAATACCGAATATTTTTCAAATAGACTGAGTAATCAGCAACGACAAAAACTGTTCGAAGGAATGAGACATGGGAACAGTGAGGGGTAAGGTATCTTGTTTTCATCATCGAATTACACAGATGCATGCAGCCCGTGTACTTACGCTGCTATCGACGGCATATTAATCGCAAAATGACGGCGTTTTACTAAACTCCAGTGTCACCGAAGCAACACTGTCAGCAATAAACCATATTGACTATGAAATTCAGTAGGATGTTAACTCATCAAAATTGAATATTATTTATTTATTAAACAGCTTAAGTTTTAAAATATTTGACATTGCTTAATATTTATTTAAATTGCTTAAGTTTTATTTACAAGCTGCTGACATAGTACCACCTTGAATACTGTAGTCACGGCAGCCTAGAGGGCTCCACACTCGCAGTCATGGCTACTAGCGGCGCGGACTGACACTTCCACGTTTCAATCTGCATATATACTCCATAAAGTAAACGGAGGGATGGCTGCCGCGGTAGCTCGGTTGTTAAAGCATCGGACGTGTTATTCGAAGGTCGCAGGTTCGGTTCCTGCCCGCGGCAAGTTATCTTTTCGTCCACTTTTTCTTTCTTCACAATTACATTGCAGTTACTGCTAATAACATCCCGTATAGTTTCTTTCGCATCATTGTCTGTTAGTTCTCACTAACCACTGTAGAAATACATAGAACAAAAATTACACCATCTGCCGCTAAAGGGAACCATGTGTAGATGTGAAGCAGCGGGCGCTAACGCTTACACTGGCGGCGGCGTTGACGCTGGCGCTCATCGCAGCGTTGCGCAGGAGAGAAAACTGGGGAGGCGCAAAGCAGGCAGTGATGGAGCAGTGTTTCCTACCGGAGCATGCCAATCGCTGCTAATGGGCAATCAGAGACAGACGACTCCGACTGGACACAGAGACCCGCACTCCGCTTTTAGATGTGAAGCATCTTATGGCGAAGCTTGATCCGGTGGTGGTGGTGGTGGTGGTGGTGGTGTGCAGGCGTGACCACCCTTACTGCGCATGCGCAAACCTTTGAAAAAAAAAATAAATAAAAAACCTCCTCTCCCCCTCTCTCTCCTCTAGGCATCCCTCCCCGCGGCAACCACACCCCCTCACTGCGCATGCGCCTCCTCTCTCTCCTCTCCTACGCTCCCCCCTCTCTCCTCTAGGCATCCCTGCCCGCGGCGTCTCCCACTGCGCATGCGCGTCCCCCCCTCTCTCTCCTCTCCTACGCTCCCCCCTCTCTCCTCTAGGCATCCCGCCTGCCCGCGGCGTTCCCCACTGCGCATGCGCGTCCCCCCCTCTCTCTCCTCTTCTACGCTCCCCCCTGTCTCCTCTAGGCATCCCTGCCCGCGGTGTTACCACACTCCCCACTGCGCATGCGCGTCCCCCTCTCTCCTCTCCTCCTACGCTCCACCCTCTCTCGCCTGGCGACGCCGACGCAGGCAGCGTCTGCTAGCGAGTTTCTTGGTTGAAAAAAACCGACTGCTCGCGCTGCACAACCGTTCACTGGCCACCCCGTATATGGCAATGGATCTTGACCTCCAAGGTGGTGCCGGTGGGAGATTTCTCCTGTGCGTTGTTGAACAATAAAAATTCGCAGCGTGCGCGTTAACTAAAAGCGGACTGCGGGTCTCTGTGTCCAGTCGGAGTCTTCTGTCTCTCATTGCCCGTTAGCAGCGATTGGCATGTTCCAGTAGGAAACACCGCTCCATCACTGCGTGCTTTGCGCCTCCCCAGTTTTCTGTCTTGCGCAACGCTGCGATGAGCACCAGCGTCAACGCCACCGCCAATGTAAGCGTTAGCGCCCGCTGCTTCACATCTACACATGGTTCCCTTTAGCGGGAGATGGTGTAATGTTAGTTAACGCGCACGCTGCGAATTTTTATTGTTCAACAACGAACAGGAGAAATCTCCCACCGGCACCACCTTGGAGGTCAAGATCCATTGCCATATATACGGGGTGGCCAGTGAACGGTTGTGCAGCGCGAGCAGTCGGTTTTTTCAACCAAGAAACTCGCTAGCAGACGCTGCCTGCGTCGGCGTCGCAAGGCGAGAGAGGGGGGGAGCGTAGGAGAGGAGAGAGAGGGGGTGACACGCATGCGCAGTGGGGAGTGTGAACGCCGTGGGCAGGGATGCGTAGAGAGAGGGGGGAGCATAGGAGAGGAGAGAGAGAGGGGGACGCGCATGCGCAGTGGGAGTGTAGACGCCGCGGGCAGGGATGCCTAGAGGAGAGAGGGGGGGGAGTGTAAGAGGGGGAGAGAGAGGAGGGGAGGCGCATGCGCAGTGAGGGTGTGGTTGCCGCGGGGAGGGATGCTTAGAGGAGAGAGAGGGGGAGAGGAGGTTTTTTATTTTTAATTTTTTAAAGGGTTTGCGCAGGCGCAGTAAGGGTGGGCACGCGGCACACCACCACCACCGGATAAAGCTTCGCCATAAGATGCTTCACATCTAAAAATGTGTTTTCCACAGCTTGAAACCAAAGTTTGATGTGTCAAACAAGCTCCAAACCGTGTGAACACCACAACGTACTGGTTACCAAAGCTCTCGTCAGTACCGGCAATCAGACAGTGGTTAACCTGAAAACTCGGCGTTGTTAAAAGAAGTTAATTTGTGCTCTGTCATTATGTCACGTAAAGGAGGCTATGATGCTTCTTCCCTTTAAGTGCGTCTTCACAAGAGTTTGTAGTCTGCGTGAAGACCTACCACGGTGTGACCGTAGGTGTAGTCAGTGCCTCGGGATAGGTCTTGAGGCTGAGAATGCATGGCCACGGGAAATATGCGGCAGTCTTCAAACGTCCGCACGGAGTACGAAAGGTGTGCTATTGAGATGAACATCGACGGAGTGAACACAGTCCTGAAATGAAGAGTTTTAAACGCATGAAATTAGTTTTTCTTGAGCGTCAAAAAATAAGGTAACTACTTGTGCTCACAAGCCGTGGTTACAACAATAGAACTATTTTAATGCATTATGGCTTGCGTCACAAGTCCGGCTGCATGTAACTTGTGATATTGGCAACATAATGATATTTGGGATTTGGTTATTTGCAACTTGTAGCGTCTTCTACGACTTCAGATAAACAGTAAGGGTAGTTTCAAGCAACATGCGGATGAGGCTAAGGCTTGCTTCGAATAGGCCGAAAATCTGCTTACGTTGAAGGCTAGAGCTACCAGTAAAAAATAAGTGAAACAGGCTCAAGTGCGCGCACTGTGATATGCGGGCTTTCCTGAAATAAGCTCAGTCTGAAATACGAAACAGAACAGTGATCACCTCGGGCTGTTTGTCAAAACTGCTTTGAGTGAACCGCATGGACGGCGGGCACATTTTTTTTCCATATATATTTACGTGTTTGTACTGCAATCTATGACACGAAATAAAAAGAACAAGAGAACCCTCATTATACAGCAGTTAGATTTTCAGATATTGTATAATTTATTCATGTTAGTCCATGTAGAAAGACAACCTTGTGGGAACTGGCGCAGTTAGTCTCCTTGAGCTGGATTTGACTGAAACGGGCAATTTTTTTTTTGCCACGCAGAAATTAGATTGCTCATACCATTTATTGGTTATCGAAACTTTTCAAGGGAAGCCATTATGTAAATACCTCTCAGGGCATGTTGTAGGTAAACTCGCATTAAGCGCTCAACATGACGATTCCAATTATATGCGACTCACTTCATTAAATTGAGAAGTTGGGTGTTCACGGAACTGTCCAGAGACATGCCGACGACGTAGTAGGATGGTCTCGATACTGCGGCCTTCGACTTTATATGAAGGTACACCGTCTGGAAAACAAGGAATGCTGTGAAAATATGCGCCATCATTTTGCAACTGCGCTCGAATTACAGTCGCTATACTGTGTGGCACGGCCACTCGGATTAGTGCATCGTAAAACGTGCCTACTGAGTTTCCATGGAACTTCCAATAAGGGCCAAAACAATCAGGATCGTCTAAACAAATACGGTTGAACCAAGTTATGACGAACACTGATACAGCAAATTCTTGGTTACAGTGAAAGAAAATGCGAACTTTGGTTGGTCGTGCTTCATTCCTATGACATTTATCATTTTTATAACGAAAACGAAAACGCGAGATCGGCGGCGACATCACCTGCAACTAAGCAATATTAACATGAAAGTCGTTTATGCCGGGGTCCACCACGGCTCCCCTGATGTATTTCCGTCACGGATATGACGTTGTAAAATATAAACACATCGAGATATCAAAGAAAAAAAACGAGAAGAAAAAGTTCCGTCGCCGAGCGTCGAACCTACGACCTCTCGCTCCGCAGTTCGCGGTGCGAAACCACTCGGCCACAGGGGCATACGTACATTAGCATACTAACGGCAAGCTATTTATATACTCCATATACCGTTGGCGGTCCTCAGAGCTCGTCGACTTCAGCGCGTTTGAGCGCGCGCTCTAAAGGTCGTCAAGGTCGTCGCGCCTCTAGCTGCGATGAGCGCGCGCCTCAACGGGGCGTGGTCGCTCATGCGCGCGCGCTTATCTCGTGGTCGCGGCATTGGGGCACATTGTACGTCTTGTGCTTCCACCGCAAGTTTGCTTTGAAGTTACAGTGGTTAAACAGTGCACGAAGGTCACTTCGCTCGCCGCAGCGGCCGCGTTTACGAAAGGAGCGCCCTGCTCACACACGAAGTAATAATTGTGACAGTTGTTCGCGCTCATTCTGAGTATACTTCTGCGTTGTTTTCGTGCGTCTTTCTTTGTGTTAAAGCAGTGCGCTTTAGGTGTCGAGCTGTGACAGTCCGCGCTCGTCCTGGATATGCTCATTTCGTGCGTCCTCTGCGCTTGAGGTGTGCGCAGCAAGTTTCGAGCTGTTTGCCGTTCTTCGCGTGACATTACAATTTGTTGCTGTAGCTTTTATTCCTTCGCCCTTGTGGCGAAACGAAGCACAATAAACGCTCAACTACCTCTGTGAAGACACGTATTACTTTCTTGTTGTACCGATTCCTTTGACAGAGGGATCAGCCATGTTTGTTTGCATCGCGCGCGGCTCAAAACTCAAAAATAGCATAGAAGATAGCACGAACTTCTTTCTGCACAGTGCTGTAAAAAGCGATGAGACGAAGATTGCGTCCTCCTTCAAATAAATGGGAACGCAGGCGTCTCTCAATCACGCGAACTTTGTTCTGCTGCAGATTTACTGCCTCGTGTTCCAGTCAATATAGTTCTAATTACGAGAAGGATACAGATAAGAATTACCTCGTTTATGGTGGGCTTGAAGACTAGAATAGTGACTGTTTGTATCTAGGGGTTTTGCCCGAGCCAGATTACCGATATGTAACAGCCACTTTTTAATTCTACAATCGCAGCTTATATCAGACATAACCAACTAATTTATTGCCACGACGCTATTTGGTTCTAACGAGTTGCGACTGGATATAAATGAAGTCTTACTATAGCGATGGTTGGGCACCCGTTCGTGACCTGGTATGTGACTTTCAACTGGATAATAAATGCCACGCATACGCAGAGAACACGGGAGTTAAACGCAAGATAGACGCTTTAGATGAAGATAAAACATTCTCGCTGGAGCCAAAGTTCTCACGGCAGCACTAAGCTTGTACAATTTCTGTTGTAAAAACGTCGGTTTCGGCTACCATCGTAGTTGACCAAATTCTCATGCTACGCTTAGCATTATGTTCCGTTATAGCACAGAAATCTTCACGCCCAGGCTTGTAGTAGCGTGTGTAGCGGATTTAAGCACATTTTAGTTGTAAACATTTCGCTAACTCTGCCATTTCTGATATCTCAAAATCAGCATTTCGTTTCTTGTAGAAACAAACATAATATCTGCAGTGAGACACAATTGTAAGCAACCTCGCATGAAATTTGTGCAAAACGCTTAACCGTTTTGAATCAGCGGACGCTTTATTGTGGCTGTTGGGCGGTGTGTGTTTGAGGAAGGGAGGAAGATAGGTTGGGGTGATTCTTTGTTGGTATAGCAGTGTGTGGTTGTGCATGCAAAAAGTGTAATGCTACAACTTCCGTCCCTCTTTGGCCGGAATTTCTCGCTGTGCAATGAATGTCGCAGTAGTTATTAACTCTTATTGCTCTTTTCTTGATCAGTTCGGCTTAAAGCATGCGCCAAAAAATGTGATCCCTTCTACAAGCATGCCTTCGAGGCGACCTTGAAGCAGTAAAGTATAGTGCCGTCAGATTGATTCTCTAAGTCTCATAAAGCCGTTTTGTTTTTCACAAGAACGTTCAAATCAGTATTAACGACGCTACTTACATAACTCCTATGAACATATATGCCCCACCGATCCCTTCTCACCAGCATGGACACTATTCATCATCATTAAGCAGCTGCTGCGCTTTTTTCTCTCTTCTTCATTTCCTCTTGCTTTCAAGGTCACTATCTCGACACCCATCGCTGTCGCTTTCTAGAAATACTGCACCACCAGTACGGAAGTGCCGCTTTTCCTCGCACTCGTGGCGGGCCTCTTTTCACTTTTAAATAAACACCAGTCTACTCTCCGCCTTCGAGCAGTGAAGGTGTATATTGCCCGCATCTCCTGAACCAGCTCCCAGCACAACTACTGTTCTTTCAGAATCGGAGTAACATATGTGCTGCGGTCGAAAGTGCGGCCGCCAAGAAACTTATTTTCTGCTGGTAGCGCATATCTTGGGATGTGTGCATGACAACTGTGCAATTAATGCAAGTTGGGCATCGACGAAAATGAAGATCGATCATTTTAGCGAAGCTAGCACTCAATCACCGCCAATCACCGCCTTTCGACAAGTACTGCAGATTGGGCAAGTTTGTGCAATAAAATATCGTACTGGTATAGAGCAGCTCAGTTTGAGCATGAAAAAAAGAATCAACAGCGAAGAATAAACACAGAGAACAGGATGAGCGCTGAATCTAAGGAATCTGTCCGTGTTTCCTTCTTTGCTGTTGACTCTTTCCTTCATGCTCAAACTGAGCTGCGCTATACCAGTACAGGGTTACCGTTGCGTGAACATGAAAAGGCGCCAGAACTCACGCCAAGAGTCGCCAAAGTAGCCATTTCATTTGATATTATCGCCAAATTTCTAGCCAAATAGAAGAGAAGCGGTATTATCAACAGAGTCTTTACTGTTGATGAATAAATAAAACCATTTTGAATAAGTAACACCACCAATTTAAAAAAAGAGCCATGGCGCCAACTAGAAATTTTCGTCGCCAACGGGGTCCAGAAGTAGCCAATTTGGCGCAAATAGCCACCAACGGCAACCCTGTACCAGTGTGATAATATGTGGTGCGCGGACACGAAACCGGAACTTCAAGAACGAAAACGGTGTGCCGTGCGGTGGCAAAGTGCGATTGTGTGCGTATGTGCCGTGCGGGACCGAAGAAGACGACGTCGGCACCTCGTGAAGCGCGGCCTCGAGGGTGGGAGACCCGTGCCTTCGGCAGTGCGTGACGGTCGTGTTCCAGGCATGCAGCGTTCGTGGCCGAGCAGGACTCCGGCTGGGCGACTGGCCCAGGGACCAGGCGGTGCGCGGTGGTTCCCGTTCCTGAGACCGACGACCGAGCAAACGAGGCCTGCATTCCAGCTGGGCGACTGGCCCAGGGAGCAGGCGAGGTGCCGCTGACCGCGCTGCCGTCCACAGCGGTTGCTCGGGTTCCCGCTGTGGGCCACCGTTACTGCTGCCGTCACACGGGCTGGCGCGTCCTCGGTGTGCTGCCGGGACGAGACGCGGAGGCCGTGTGCTGCTGCTGAGCGACCAGCCCATAAGCACTCCTACTGCTGCTGTAGCGGCAGAGGGCCGGAGCATGACGAGGGCCGACCCACATTGAGGGCTGCCGACGAGCCAGGCGGCGCACTGTCCCAAACGAGCAAGGCGGCGCACCGTCCCCGAGCGACGGGCGTCGGCGTCCACGTCAATCACACGGCGAGAAACTTATCGAACAAACAATCAGTGCAAGGTCGCATGTGTTTTGTAGCTCGCGTGTCCTGTGTAGAGTGTCAGTGTATATTTGTCCATGTGTGGAGTGTAATATAGTGTGAACGTGTTTTTGTGCACTGGCGTACTGTCGTGATCTTTCTGGAGCGGTCCTGCCCCAACAACAACATCACAACCAGTACGATATCCTAATACACCGCCTTTCCTTTATGACAATGTCTATGTGCGTGCTGGATCTGCTTCGCATTACTGCCTTTTATATTGCCTTCCGCGTCTTTCATTCCACTCGTTACCCATTTTTGACCATCTGAGCAACGAGAGCTTAAAAGTACCAAACATTTTCTTCAGTACACACAGTCGAAGCAGGGCTGAGAAGGAGGGACCTTGCGAAATGTTTTGCTCTAGTTTTGACGGGTGGCATCAATTCGTTAGATTTAATGCAGCATGGTATTCACGTGTATTTCCAATAAGCAAGTTAATTAGGAGAGTCTACTGCACCAAAATTACCTTTAGTACAGTGAGCGCTTCAGTGACGTGACCAAGTTCTGTGTACTGCCTGTAGAGGTCCAGGAAGCCAAAGTGGGAGATTCGGCTGTTCCAGATGGCGTCGATCGCACTGTTGAATCTGGTGTCTTTGAAGTCTGCCGTTAGGAGGTGAGACCTGCAAAAAGTTCAGAGCGAAATATCAATAGGCAGAGACAAAGTGTGGAAACATTACCTGTACGACATGCGCACTCTAAATCGTCCTCGCTCCTTTTTTCGCACGCTCTAAGACTCCGACTTAACAGGACTTACATACCACGCGATGCCCTTACTTGTAAGCTCTTCTCCGTATGTATTTTTCAACACTCTGCTTAGCGCACTTGGATGCGATTGAACTTATCCAGAGATCGCAGTCGCGTGAATAGGCGTGCTGTCTTAATTGCATCTTTAGCAGGAGAATCTAGAGCGCAGGAAAGACTACAGATAAATAAATTCCCGCGGATGTTGTGTGATACTTTCTCCGTATGTAGTATTTCGTGCGCTCTGTGTTCAAAGAAGAAAAGCTGAAGCATCGCTAGAATATTCTAGAACGCCTGGTACGTCACTACCAATATGGTACAAGACAGCAGCAGCTGTATGCAGCTATACCAAAAAGAAAGATAATTAGTAGCCTAATAGCCTATCACGAGCTCTTTTAATTGTAATGTAGGAGGAGAGAAAGACTGGTTGACCAGCTTTTCCAGAACCCTTTCATGTTTTATCTCATTCGTAGCAAAGAGTGTATACTATCAAAGCCACAGAACGACGGCGTCCACCGCTTTATTTAAGGATGGTAATGCACGTCGTTTGATACTTGTACTCCTTTTGTTCTTGCACGTGGGGAGCTGAAAATACAGTTGCATATACTAGTGACCCTTTCTTATGAACAGCTATTATTTGACACCATATATCCTCAACATAAGCTTCTCGGTACCGCACAAAGTTAGCTAGCAATAGCAATAGCTCGCCAACATCAGCGCATAGTTAGATGTCATGAGCCAGTCAACAGCGGTCACCACTATATAAACTTAGCTTGCTAGGTGACATTATCGAACACTTGGCCACATCACTCAAGCCAACGTTACCAAGCTCTTCCCAGAATTAGCTAGTACAAGTTATAACATCGGCAATATTAGCCAGTGAGAAAAACTGACCACCATTTTGCAGTGGTAGTAAAACTGATAGCGGGGCGAGTTGGTATGTTCAATCCCAGCGGTATTCAACATTAGAAAGCACTACGCAACACACTCTGACCGCGAACAATATCCAGTGCTATGCAGCATTAACCAGCAGTTAGCCATCAGTAATGAGGTGAATGTTACGGCGCAAATACACAAGACGCCCCACGAATAAAAGGCATGACGCACACAAGCGCTGACTCAACTGCCTTATTCCTTCGTACGTCAGTGCACGCGTCAATACATATGCAAGACCAAGGCAACCCTATCGAACATGTCCACGCTACAAACGCTGTAACCAGAAAGTGAAACAAGGATGGCAGCCAGTGTATTAGACACGTGAACACATGAAATCTTATTCAGATTTGCGCAGTGATAAAGTATCACTGCTGAATACTTGAGCTCTTTTCTTCCTGTGGTGAGCTTCTAAGGCCAGCCGCGCATGCTCACTCACTGCCGGGTAGAATCGGCGTCGCTTCAAATCGCGCCTCACAATTTCAGCAAATAATATGAGCAGCAACATTTGCTCCTTTGTCTGCATTATTGTTTACCTTTTGAGCGTGTTCGCTCAGACGTTCATTGGTGCATCTCGTCGTTTTACCACGGTAAGTTTTATCACATGAGAGCGAGCCCGCATAAGCTACGCCGACGCCGCGCGGAACCCAGTGCCGGATTCGGCATGGTGTGATCAGAAGTGATAGCAGGAATTCACTCACTCGGGCGCAAAGGAGAAACCGAACTGCGTATTTCTGTACTTGGGTGCCTGGCCTATAAAGTATTGAGCGCCGTGCTCTAGGGCGCCGATGCCACTGAGAAGGTTGTCCTTGCCGTCCTTGTAGAGGGAGTCGTAGAATATGTAGTCGCACATGCCGTCAGAAGGCAGGTAGCTCACGTTCTCGCGCATCGGTTGACTGACCGTGCAGACGTAGGAATAGGAGGGCATGGGTTCGGCCACTGTAGAGGAGAAGCAGGGAATAAACCAAACACATCGTACCATGTAATAGTGTGCATCTCCGTACTCTCAATAAAAGGCGACCTAGAACCAATGAAGAGTTTCGCGCGTTAAAGCTTAACAGGTCTTTTAGGGCTGCGGACGCAATCTTATTGTACCTTTCCGAGCACACCCTAAAGAATTGAATACGAATCCCCCATCTAGAATTGCCATCAAGAGTACCGAATTCATGCGTTAGAGGCAGTGCAAAATTGAATTCTTCGTTTTACAACTAAAAATACGATTCGCGGCTGAGCGTCACTATCATCCATATTTTGATTCGCCTAACCCCCTGCCATCCCTTCGTGAAATACCAAGTTTTCACCTTTCTCATAGGCTATTTTATAACCTTTCTCAATTACGCAAGCGCCTACAGCTACCGGCCACGAGATCATTACTAAGTCTATTTGTTATAGCATTCATGGTTCACCTGGTGCTTTGAACAAACCATTTCTGACGATTGACACATGATATTAGAATGCACTTTTGATGGTATTGTCACCGAAATCATTTTTGTAAAACTATTTCTGTAAACTAAAATATATACTACAGCCCTGGTGGCAGCCCTTATCTTTTCGTGTTTATGGGCCTTTTAATTTTCGTGTGTTTACTGTGTTTACCGTTTTTCCAATCGGTGTTTGTGCTTTAATGTTGTGACCCGTGTTTACCATCTCTTACCCTCATCCTTATGTAATGAACCTTGATGAAACCGTGGGGACAAATAAATGATGATTATGATGATTGGTTGCCGACGACGGTGATGTCATTTTATCTAAGCGGAGCTGGGGGTTACGCCGGGAATATCTAGATACCCTTCCTCCTTTCATCAATGCAATTAGCATTGGATGAAGGAACAGGCTTTCTGAAAGCATCGCGAAACGCCTCTTTAGCAAAGAAGCCGCAACACCCAACACGTTATGGAAAACGTCACACCATACACGGTATGGTTTACTGCTCCCGCATTGCAAACAGAGCTGCGGAAATGGGGCTGTACAATACCGATAACACCTGTTTGTAGAGTAAAAAGCTACAGAGAAATCCATGCGGAAATCCATACGAATACGAGACAATCCATAGAGATACGCCAGCATTCGGAGCTCAGACAATCAGTGCATGAAAGGATTAGGTATTATACGTCGAGTTGAGCACGGTACGCTAGTGAATAGAAGGTTGTTGAGGCGCTATTACAACAGGGTCCGTTACCAGGCACGGCCAGTTTGGCAATATAGTCGGTTAGGAATAAAAGCAAAAAAAAAAAAAGCTTGAAGGATGCTTGAGCTTTGCCTTTAAGAGTAGTAGGCGATAGCGCAATCGCGCCCCGTGCGCATTGCCTTCAATAATGCTGCAAGGAAAGAAACGTTTCTGCGCGTAACAGTAGTCGTTTCAAACTTTCCTAGAATGTGTACTGGATGTACGGTTGCTAAGTGCCCACTACACCATAATTCTTCCTTTTCTCAATTGGCGGAGTACCTGCTGCACGTCCGTAAGGTGTCACGTGCGCTGGCGTAGCTGCACACTTTGTCAAGGATCGGCAGCTTGAAACCACCAGCTCATTACGCAATTCACATGTTTTGACGCCTGGTGCGATTCTTGGATTCTGCCACGCAATATTACATACGTTAAGGAGGCTACTTCCACTAAATGACATTGTATAGCATTTTTTTTTCCGAAGCACCTTCGAGCAATGACGTCGCTCTGTGGTAGAACAACTGCTTGCCACGCAGAGGGCATCGGTTCGATTCTCATTTCGAAACAAAAATTTGGATTATTTGTTTTATTTGACACAAATTCGATGACTTTTCACTCAGAACCAACGACGCCGACACTGACGCAGACGCCCGAATTTCTGCAGGATGTTTGCGCAAGTGCTAGATTGCTGCGATATTACAAAATGCTCTCTCAAATCCACAAATCTAAGTGCGCAATTATCTAAATATTCTGAGTCAGACTGCCACAGAAATCCGAACTATAATCTTTTCAGCTGAAGCTCTCGAGGCCTAGAGCGTCGTATATGCACTTGTGATCATCGTGATCCTTACAGTTGGCCTAGTTGCAGCTTTTGCTGTTTTGCTCGTGGTTGTCGTATGAATGTCGCCATGACCTTTTGATAGCCATGTGGTCTTACGGCACTCTAAAGAAAAGTATTGCTAATTCTTCTGAGTCCTAAGTTGGCACATATACTACTCCCTTTAAAGAGACAAGTGAACTCTCTTTCGGGATCATTACACTCTCGTGGCAGAGTCGTGGAACCCTAAAGAGAGCTAAGGTGTCTCCCTAAAGAGGGCCACACATGTAACTGAAGCGCCACTGAAAAGTGTAGCACACACCCTCGCTTTCCTTACTGTGTGTTTGCGCTTGTAACGGTACCAAAGGTATCATAGATCAAAGTTCACAATGCTGAATTTTGGCCCATGTGTTACATCGCGACCTTCATGGGCGCATTTTCGCATGGGGCATTTGCGAAAAACAAATTGAAGGACACTTTGTAAATTCCAAAGTGTGTTCGGCGAACGCCTGTGCCCATTCTGACCGAGCCCGTCTGTATGAAGTGAGCACGCTGGGCACAGCGACGCTACGCAAGCAAAGCGCGAGCGCTGTAGAGCCTGACAGGAGGCGCTACCGACGCAACCGGCGTCCGCTGGCGCGCTCCGACGGCCAACTGGCACCGTGCCAGAGTACACACGGAGGGATGGACGGACGTGAGCATGAGACATTAAAGGCTCTCCCCTTAAAAGATTACTAATAAACCCACGTGTACTTGCATTAACCTTAGATGCACGTTAAAGAACCAAGAGGTTCTTAAAATAAAGGCCGAGCCCTTCGCCATGGCGTACCTCATCGTGACAGTTCCGTTTCGAATAAGAAAGCCCAGTAATGTGTTTGCTCATCCAAGCGAGGCTAGTTGCGACGCACAGATATCGGTGGCGGTGTAGTCCGCAAAAACCTCGGCGTCGCAGAGCGTACAAGGTAAATGTAACTGGTCGCGAAGCTTCCATAGAAGCCCATACGTTCAGAAAATGGCGTCTTATCAGCTGCTCATGGGACTTAGCGCCATCTGTGTGAGGAGGGAACACTTCCGGCGGAACAAAAAATAAAGCGGATGTGACGCAATAGCTGGTGAACAAGTGACGTCGTTTTGTTGGCACTAGCGCGAAATTTGATCGCAAATTGGTTTTCGTAGGCCCCTGATTGCTAAGGACGCGCGCTAAGGCGATCGCCGGCGAGTCCTTCACGAGTGCGCTTCAAGTCAACGCCAGCTAAGTGTACAATTCGCCTCGGTTTCACTAGGAAACTTATTCTTAGAACTTTTATTCGGCGTTCGCGGCATCTTCTACAGATGCATAAAAGCAAGTAGCAGAGTACCTTTCATATCTGCAGCGTTGCTTATTTACTTCGAACATACGTAGGTTCCTTAGTGTACACATTGCTTGTGTTCTTCAGTTCTAACAAGAAGAAATGACGCTGAGTCCCGCCAAAATTATGACACTTCAGTTTTATTCAATGGTCACAATAACTCAATTATATTACACTGCACACAATGAGCACCAAGTGAATAAGCACAAAAAGTGTGCGGACACTACATGCGCTTTGTTTTGCCTCATGCTCCGATAAATTACCGTTACGTATGCCAATGCAGGTATGCGATTTGTAGCGCAATAGATAACTTAGCGATCTGCTCAACGATAGCACGAATAACCGTAGGCACTGTGTGTTCAAGAAGAAAACCGGGCCGCAGGAATACTGATGCATGAAAGTCCAGTGAGCACAGTCCTCCTCACCGTTGCCCTTGTTTCTTTTCTACAAGACATGGGTCGCCAGGCATACGTGTGTTGCTACTGCATCTTTGCACAGCACATCGTTTCCGCAGGTACCGAGGCAAGCACTCGACGTTAAATGTTATCCGTATCATAACGCTGCCGGTTGGACATTGTACTCACGACGTTCAACAGCGATGCAACGCACGTCACAACTTGGCTCACAGCACAACTTAAATTTTCACCAAAATAATTCAGAGAACGCAAGCAAGCGCGGAACACTAAAACACGTGAGGGGGTGTGTCATCACAGACGGATTTTACGAGCGCGCGTTTCCATGCAGCGCAAAGGCTGCACTGAGTATAAAATGGTGTGCGCAGAGGGCGCTAAGAAAAAGATTGTTCGTAGTAATAAAACACTGCCATGAATTATTTGCTGATTGCACCTACATAATATTATTGGGGAAATAAATGTCATTTGTAAAACATAACGATTGCATCCCCTTTGAATAAAACTTGGTTTTTCTCTATTAGTGTTTGTTCCCTCCAAACATAGTCGCGCTGTAATCGCAGCTCCCATAACTCCCCATGCTGATGTCGCTGGCAATAGCTTCTGAACCGCTTTTCGCCCGAAGTTTCGCGACCTATTTGGATAGACCTTGGAGCGTACAGAAATGCGGCCCTCGAAAAGCGCCGGTGACATGCGCATTCGTGTGCACCGTTATCCAATAATTGATGCTATCTCAAAACGTTTTCTTGGGCTAGTTGGTTCATGACTTCTGAAGGACAAATTGGAGCGCAAAGCAACACACCGACAGACAAAGAGCACGGGACTGGCGCCAGTTCCGTGCTCTTTCTGTCCGTGTGTTGCTTTGCGCTACAATTTTTCCTTCAGATGCTATCTCGATCGTGAGGTTGTCGGTGACCAGTCGTTTCTGTTACGGCAATCTGATCTGTAATCCAGGTGACTTCTCAGTTCGCGTTTCCAAATTTTGTTGTTGCCTGGATATGAACGTATGGCGGTCGTTGTTGCCAGTAGCAACTGACGTGTTGCACCGTTAAACAAAGTAGATGAACGTCAGATTCTCGGCACGGTTGACGGAAAGAAACAACATGGAGCATTGCGCATTGCGACAGTAAGAAACGAATAATTGAAAGAAAGAAACAAAAAAAAAACAACGAAAAAAAAGGAAAAAGGAACAAAAGAAAGAAAACCGCCAGAAAGAAAGGCAGGAGAGAAACAAGGAAACAAAGAAAGAAAGAACGAGAGAAGGAAAGAAAGGAGGAAAGAAAGAAGACATACAAATGCAGAAAAAAGGAAACAAAGAAAAAAAGAAACAACGCAAGAAAGGAAGGAAGAAGGAAGGGGAAGAAAGGAAAAGCAAAGGAAGAAAGAAGGAAGAAAGGAAGAAGGAAAGAAAGAAAAAAGAAAGAAAGAAGGAAGCAAGAAAGAAATCAACAAAGAAAGAAGGAAAGAAGAAAGGAAACAGGGAGAAAAAGGAAATAAATAAAGAAGGAAAGAGGAAGGAAAGAAAGAAAAAGCGGCATGTGAGAAATGCACATAACAAGTGACTCCATTTTCCCGATAGGGCAACGGTTCGTGATATTTATAACCTTACCTACTGCGACCATAGGTGGAGGCGCGGTAGCCTGTGTAGTCGGGGGGCACCGGTACCTGGTGGGTAGTGGTGGGCGTGCCCAATGGATGAGTCGTTACTGCGGTCACAGGCGGGCCTGTCACACCTCCAGGCTTCACCACGGGGGGTTGAAATGGCGGCGCAGGTCCAGAACCACCGCCTCCTCCTCCTCCTCCACTTCCTCCGCTAAAGCCTCCATAGTCCGTATCGGTGACCTCTCCAACGTCTATTAAGAAAAGTGCCGGCAGAGACGTGGCGTACAGTGAAACAGGTTATTTGGTACTGCGATACCAAGGCGTTCGACTGGGCTAGTTGGTACATCGTCACAAAGGATAAAAACCAGCGAAAGTCCAGCCTGTCCCTTCGACTTCTTTTCGGTGTGTCCTGTGTTTTCCGCTGGTTTTTATCCCTTATTTGGTACTGGTTCATCGTGTTACACCACGACAAGAACGACGACAAAGCTAAGGCACACGCACGACGCGATACAGCACTCACTATCTGGAAATTTTTTATTCAAGAAGCATTAAAGCAATCCTTTCTCCTATTTGTCATATTTGTCGAATTTAATTTTTTTACAGTTATGTATGTCCGCTTTGCGTGCGCAGGCTCGCAGCTTTGGCCTTACCTATATAAACAACTTTCTTGAAAAAAAAAAAAATTCATTTGATAGCGCTGACTCCCTCCGTGCGCGTGTCCTAGTTTTTTCTAACACAATGAATAAGAGGCGTGGCGGTAACAAACTACACGCACAATCCGAATAAAGAAGAACACTCATTCTAATTTTTAGAACATTACGTATCGACTACCGAGGAGTGTTTGTATAGATGCGTTATATGTACAGTGTTATTGCTGCTCCCTTTCGGTTGATCACGCTCTAAGAAAAGGAACGGACATTCGAAACGCGGTTACGAAACAACCTACACATTAAGGTGCACATGAAGTGTGCAGAAAAGGGCACGAGCGCTGCCTAAGCGTGATTTTTGCTCCCATGGTGACGGGTCCGCGTGGCTGCAACACACTCATTGGGGATTAAATCGTTACAAAGCTGTAAGAAAACAGCAGCATGGAAAAATGGCAATGAAAATCGCTGCAAATAATGAAAATTCCTAGTTTCTTTATGCAGTGCCCTTAGGAATACGCCGGCTTTACGTGTCAACCCTCTAGCCGGAAAAAAAAATATTTATTCAGCAGCGTGCGTACAGTCACATGTCCACAGTGCGGTGCGCCACCTCATGTTTCCGACGTCTTTCATGATTGACGTCTTTCATGATTTCCCCGAGTCATTTGGGAGTTCTTGTTTTTCCTTCTGCGACATACATGCGGTTACTTTGTGTAACTGCTTGTGTCGAGAACTACACTCTTGCTCAAATAATTAAAATGAAGCAACTAGTTCCCCCCTGTGCTTGCTCGGCGAATTTTGGTCGCCAGTCAAACATCAACAGTCAAACAGTGCGATTGCAATTATGCCGTCCTCTCATGAATTCGAGCAGCTAGATAACATGTTTCATATGGATGGCAGGTTATCAACGGATCGGCAATCAAATGGTTTTATTCTCCTGTGTGGTAAATACTATAGGTTAATCGATGCAAGATAGACTATCTGGAAACAATTACGGGTACAAGGAATGTACAACATCGACATGAGAAAATCGACATGAGACTCGTGACTCGTGACATGAGAATCGACATCGACATGAGACTCGTGACTGTGCGAGTTTTTTTGAGGGGTATTGCATCGACGTAGCATCACTGTCTACATGCAGATACATTATCGACATCACGCCCAAAATATTTTCTCGCATTACGAGGACGATGTATACTTTAATTATAGTAGTTTAGAACATAAAAATAAATTTAACCTCCGCCCACAGCCAGGGCTGTCCCACCCAGAGCGAATTTGTATGCGTCGTCCGATCACAAATGCTTCTCTAGGTGACGTCAAGAACCTGTCGCATATTTCAGATAGGCGACACTCCCACATGTTGATACACATGTTGATGTCGCTGGTTTTTGAGAAAAAAACTTGATCTTAACGGCAAATTTCAGCAAAGACTCTGACATCACTGCTCATCAGTGACGTCAGTTCTCTGACAGCATTGCAGCCCAACGTAATGTTTAAAAAAGGCACGTTTAACTGTTATTATGCGTAATCGTTAAATTAGCAGTGAAGAAGCACTGATGGACATGGCTGGCGGAAACCATCTAGAACGAATAACATATCTGAGCTAATTGGTCCGAACTCATGTTTAAAGAGTACCTAGAACGACCCTCTTGCATAGATGAATGCCAAGTGCGCCGCATTGTTGGGGGGCGGAGCCTGTACTTATTTTAGATGTGAAGTATCTTATGGCAAAGCTTAATCCGGTAGTGGTGGTGGTGGTGTGCGGCGTGACCACCCTTACTGCGCATCCGCAAACCCTTAAAAAAAAACAAAAAAAAACTCCTCTCCCCCTCTCTCTCCTCTAGGCATCCCTGCCCGCGGCAACCACACCCTCACTGCGCATGCGCCTCCCCTCCTCTCTCCCCTCCTACGCTCCACCCTCTCTCCTCTAGGCATCGCTGGCCGCGGCGTCCACACTCCCACTGCGCATGCGCGTCCCCCCTCTCTCGCCTCGCGACGCCGACGCAGGCAGCGTCTGCTAGCGAGTTTCTTGGTTGAAAAAACCTACTGCACGCGCTGCACAACCGTTCACTGGCCACCCCGTATATATATGGCACTGGATCTTCACCTGCAAGGTGGTGCCGGTGGGAGATTTCTCCTGTGCGTTGTTGAACAATAAAAATTCGCAGCGTGCGCGTTAACTAAAAAGCGGACTGCGGGTCTCTGTGTCTAGTCGGAGTCTTCTGTCTCTCATTGCCCATTAGCAGCAATTGGCATGTTCCAGTAGAAAACACCGCTCCATCACTGCGTGCTTTGCGCCTCACTAGTTTTCTCTCCTGCGCGACGCTGCGATGAGCTCCAGCGTCAACGCCGCCGCCAG